>CAKZFK010000196.1:12500-17500 GCA_936440205.1 Lepidonotus clava | reverse complement strand
CTTTTTGCATGGTGTAGGGGACCTTTAGGCGCATCTTTGTAGGTATTGGAATCCTCGGCGATTTTGGCGATTCCGGCGATTCCGGGCCCTTGAAATCTTCGGAAGCCAAAAGCGCCCCCTAGGAGCGATCGCAGCCACTAACCTCAGCCCGACAAAAAGATGCGGCAGGGTGAGTAGGCCCTCTAGGTGAAATTTCAGGCCCGTCGGGCTAGGAGGAGACGCCTGAGAGGACGAAAACCGGAAATTTCGGACTTAGAAATTTTTCGACTGAAACCGCCGCCGTCCTCTGGCTTGGTTTAGCGATCCTGACGGACGCGTAGCCGCTACCATCCTGACAAAGTGAGTTTGGCCCGTCGCCGCTACCGTCTCGCACGAGCCGCAACGAGCACCGGGGCAAAACGGCCTGAGGGGCCGAAAACCCAAAAATGTTGGACTTTGAAATTTTTCGAGTGAAACCGCCGCCGTCCTCTGGCTTGGTTTAGCGATCGAGTGAGACGGCCGCCGTCCTCTGGCTTGGTTTAGCGTTTCGCACTTTCTGTGCACGCACGGGCGGGGAAATGAGCACCGCGCCTCGACCGCTCGTCCTACGGAGGTGATCTTGGGCTCGAATCGAAGCCCAGGACCTCCTCTACAAGATGCACTCGAAAGGGAATCCCTGGAATTCCCCGCTCTCGAGGTACGGGCCCCGGAAGGCCGGTTTTACCCTTTTTCGTCGCTTAAATGAGAGCCCCGCATCGACCGGACGTCCGGCGGAGGCGTGCCGGGGCTCGAATCGAAGCCCAGACTCTCCCCTTCGAAACGCACTCTCGTTTGAGTCGACGCGACTTGCGGTTCCAGAGATATCGAGGGATTTCCCAGGGCTTTCCGGCATGCGTGCACAGAAAGTGCCGTTAGGAGCGCCCGTAGCCGCTACCATCAGCCCGACAAAAAGATGCGGCAGGCCGAGTTGGCCCCCATAGGCGAAGTTTCAGGCCCGTCGGGCTAGGAGGAGACGCCTGAGAGGACGAAAACCGGAAATTTCGGACTTAGAAATTTTTCGACTGAAACCGCCGCCGTCCTCTGGCTTGGTTTAGCGATCCTGACGGACGCGTAGCCGCTACCATCCTGACAAAGTGAGTTTGGCCCGTCGCCGCTACCGTCTCGCACGAGCCGCAACGAGCACCGGGGCAAAACGGCCTGAGGGGCCGAAAACCCAAAAATGTTGGACTTTGAAATTTTTCGAGTGAAACCGCCGCCGTCCTCTGGCTTGGTTTAGCGATCGAGTGAGACGGCCGCCGTCCTCTGGCTTGGTTTAGCGTTTCGCACTTTCTGTGCACGCACGGGCGGGGAAATGAGCACCGCGCCTCGACCGCTCGTCCTACGGAGGTGATCTTGGGCTCGAATCGAAGCCCAGGACCTCCTCTACAAGATGCACTCGAAGGGGAATCCCTGGAATTCCCCGCTCTCGAGGTACGGGCCTCGGAAGGCCGTTTTTACCCTTTTTCGTCGCTTAAATGAGAGCCCCGCATCGACCGGACGTCCGGCGGAGGCGTGCCGGGGCTCGAATCGAAGCCCAGACTCTCCCCTTCGAAACGCACTCTCGTTTGAGTCGACGCGACTTGCGGTTCCAGAGATATCGAGGGATTTCCCAGGGCTTTCCGGCATGCGTGCACAGAAAGTGCCGTTAGGAGCGCCCGTAGCCGCTACCATCAGCCCGACAAAAAGATGCGGCAGGCCGAGTTGGCCCCCATAGGCGAAATTTCAGGCCCGTCGGGCTAGGAGGAGACGCCTGAGGGGACGAAAACCGGAAATTTCGGACTTAGAAATTTTTCGACTGAAACCGCCGCCGTCCTCTGGCTTGGTTTAGCGATCCTGACGGACGCGTAGCCGCTACCATCCTGACAAAGTGAGTTTGGCCCGTAGCCGCTACCGTCTCGCACGAGGGGTGTGGACGGAGCCGCAATGAGCACCGCGCCTCGACCGATCGTCCTACGGAGGTGATCTCGGGCTCGAATCGAAGCCCAGGACCTCCTCTACAAGATGCACTCGACGGGGAATCCCTGGAATTCCCCGCTCTCGAGGTACGGGCCCCGGAAGGCCGTTTTTACCCTTTTTCGTCGCTTAAATGAGAGCCCCGCATCGACCGGACGTCCGGCGGAGGCGTGCCGGGGCTCGAATCGAAGCCCAGACTCTCCCCTTCGAAACGCACTCTCGTTTGAGTCGATGCGACTTGCGGTTCCAGAGATATCGAGGGATTTCCCAGGGCTTTCCGGCATGCGTGCACAGAAAGTGCCGTTAGGAGCGCCCGTAGCCGCTACCATCAGCCCGACAAAAAGATGCGGCAGGCCGAGTTGGCCCCCATAGGCAAAGTTTCAGGCCCGTCGGGCTAGGAGGAGACGCCTGAGAGGACGAAAACCGGAAATTTCGGACTTAGAAATTTTTCGACTGAAACCGCCGCCGTCCTCTGGCTTGGTTTAGCGATCCTGACAGAAGCGTAGCCGCTACCATCCTGGACGGCGGCCGTTTCACTTTCTGTGCACGCACGAGGGGTGTGGACGGAGCCGCAATGAGCACCGCGCCTCGACCGCTCGTCCTACGGAGTTGATCTCGGGCTCGAATCGAAGCCCAGGACCTCCTCTACAAGATGCACTCAACGGGGAATCCCTGGAATTCCCCGCTCTCGAGGTACGGGCCCCGGAAGGCCGTTTTTACCCTTTTTCGTCGCTTAAATGAGAGCCCCGCATCGACCGGACGTCCGGCGGAGGCGTGCCGGGGCTCGAATCGAAGCCCAGACTCTCCCCTTCGAAACGCACTCTCGTTTGAGTCGACGCGACTTGCGGTTCCAGAGATATCGAGGGATTTCCCAGGGCTTTCCGGCATGCGTGCACAGAAAGTGCCGTTAGGAGCGCCCGTAGCCGCTACCATCAGCCCGACAAAAAGATGCGGCAGGCCGAGTTGGCCCCCATAGGCGAAATTTCAGGCCCGTCGGGCTAGGAGGAGACGCCTGAGGGGACGAAAACCGGAAATTTCGGACTTAGAAATTTTTCGACTGAAACCGCCGCCGTCCTCTGGCTTGGTTTAGCGATCCTGACGGACGCGTAGCCGCTACCATCCTGACAAAGTGAGTTTGGCCCGTAGCCGCTACCGTCTCGCACGAGGGGTGTGGACGGAGCCGCAATGAGCACCGCGCCTCGACCGATCGTCCTACGGAGGTGATCTCGGGCTCGAATCGAAGCCCAGGACCTCCTCTACAAGATGCACTCGACGGGGAATCCCTGGAATTCCCCGCTCTCGAGGTACGGGCCCCGGAAGGCCGTTTTTACCCTTTTTCGTCGCTTAAATGAGAGCCCCGCATCGACCGGACGTCCGGCGGAGGCGTGCCGGGGCTCGAATCGAAGCCCAGACTCTCCCCTTCGAAACGCACTCTCGTTTGAGTCGACGCGACTTGCGGATCCAGAGATATTAGCGATGCGGCTCCGTCCACAAGGGGCGTGGACGGAGCCGCATTCAGCACTGTGCCTCACCCGGGCCTCCCACGGGGCTGATCTGGGGCTCGAATCGAAGTTCAGCACCTGACCTACAAGGCGAACTTCGAACGGAGTCCCTGCGATCGCCGGTTGAGGAGATACAGGCCCCGGAAGGCCCGTTTTGTCCGTCAGCCCTTTTCCTCACTTTCTGTGCACGCACGAGGGGTGTGGACGGAGCCGCAACGAGCACAGCGCCTCAACCGCTCGACCCACAGGGCTGATCTTGGGCTCGAATCGAAGCTCAGGACCTGCCCTACGAGGTGGTCTACGGACGGAGTCTCGGGGATCCCCGGTTAAGGAGACTCGGGCCCCTGACGGGCTATCGTGGGGTAAATCCCGCATAAGAATTAGGGACGGAGCTAACATCTCTGGATCCGTCGATCGCAGGGACTCCGTTCGAAGTTCGCCTCGTAGGTCGTGAGCTGAGCTTCGATTCGAGCCCCAGATCAGCCCCGTGGGAGGCCCGGGTGAGGAGCAGTGCTGAATGCGGCTCCGTCCACGCCCCTTGTGGACGGAGCCGCATCGCAAATATCTCTGGATCCGCAAGTCGCGTCGACTCAAACCAGGCAGCGTTTCGAAGGGGAGAGTGTGGGCTTCGATTCGAGTCCCAGCACGACTCCGGCGGACGTCCGGTCGCAGCGTGGCAGAGGGTAGCAGGGCCAAAGACTGGCAGCAGCCTCTCGGCACTTTCTGTGCACGCACGGAGCAGAGGGTAGCAGGGCCAAAGACCAGAGACTGGGGCAGAACTTCAGGCTCTCTCAAGCAGTCGCACTTACTTTCTGTGCACGCACGGAGCAGGGACAGGGCCAAAGACCAAACACTGCCAGGCTCTGAGCAGCAGCCAGACTCACTTTCTGTGCACGCACGGAGCAGTGGGTAGCAGGACCAAAGACCAGAGACTGCCAAAGCCTCTCGGCACTTTCTGTGCACGCACGGAGCAGTGGGTAGCAGGGCCAAAGACTGGCAGCAGCCTCTCGGCACTTTCTGTGCACGCACGGAGCAGTGGGTAGCATGGCCAAAGACCAGAGACTGCCAAAGCCTCTCGGCACTTTCTGTGCACGCACGGAGCAGTGGGTAGCAGGGACAAAGACCAGAGACTGGCAGCAGCCTCTCGGCACTTTCTGTGCACGCACGGAGCAGAGGGTAGCAGGGCCAAAGACTGGCAGCAGCGTCTCGGCACTTTCTGTGCACGCACGGAGCAGTGGGTAGCAGGACCAAAGACCAGAGACTGCCGAAGCTTCTCGGCACTTTCTGTGCACGCACGGAGCAGTGGGTAGCAGGGACAAAGACCAGAGACTGGCAGCAGCCTCTCGGCACTTTCTGTGCACGCACGGAGCAGAGGGTAGCAGGGCCAAAGACTGGCAGCAGCCTCTCGGCACTTTCTGTGCACGCACGGAGCAGTGGGTAGCAGGACCAAAGACCAGAGACTGCCAAAGCTTCTCGGCACTTTCTGTGCACGCACGGAGCAGTGGGTAGCAGGGACAAAGACCAGAG
>CAKZFK010000196.1:0-2500 GCA_936440205.1 Lepidonotus clava | reverse complement strand
GCGATCCTGACGGACGCGTAGCCGCTACCATCCTGACAAAGTGAGTTTGGCCCGTCGCCGCTACCGTCTCGCACGAGCCGCAACGAGCACCGGGGCAAAACGGCCTGAGGGGCCGAAAACCCAAAAATGTTGGACTTTGAAATTTTTCGAGTGAAACCGCCGCCGTCCTCTGGCTTGGTTTAGCGATCGAGTGAGACGGCCGCCGTCCTCTGGCTTGGTTTAGCGTTTCGCACTTTCTGTGCACGCACGGGCGGGGAAATGAGCACCGCGCCTCGACCGCTCGTCCTACGGAGGTGATCTTGGGCTCGAATCGAAGCCCAGGACCTCCTCTACAAGATGCACTCGAAAGGGAATCCCTGGAATTCCCCGCTCTCGAGGTACGGGCCTCGGAAGGCCGTTTTTACCCTTTTTCGTCGCTTAAATGAGAGCCCCGCATCGACCGGACGTCCGGCGGAGGCGTGCCGGGGCTCGAATCGAAGCCCAGACTCTCCCCTTCGAAACGCACTCTCGTTTGAGTCGACGCGACTTGCGGTTCCAGAGATATCGAGGGATTTCCCAGGGCTTTCCGGCATGCGTGCACAGAAAGTGCCGTTAGGAGCGCCCGTAGCCGCTACCATCAGCCCGACAAAAAGATGCGGCAGGCCGAGTTGGCCCCCATAGGCGAAGTTTCAGGCCCGTCGGGCTAGGAGGAGACGCCTGAGAGGACGAAAAACCGGAAATTTCGGACTTAGAAATTTTTCGACTGAAACCGCCGCCGTCCTCTGGCTTGGTTTAGCGATCCTGACGGACGCGTAGCCGCTACCATCCTGACAAAGTGAGTTTGGCCCCGTCGCCGCTACCGTCTCGCACGAGCCGCAACGAGCACCGGGGCAAAACGGCCTGAGGGGCCGAAAACCCAAAAATGTTGGACTTTGAAATTTTTCGAGTGAAACCGCCGCCGTCCTCTGGCTTGGTTTAGCGATCGAGTGAGACGGCCGCCGTCCTCTGGCTTGGTTTAGCGTTTCGCACTTTCTGTGCACGCACGGGCGGGGAAATGAGCACCGCGCCTCGACCGCTCGTCCTACGGAGGTGATCTTGGGCTCGAATCGAAGCCCAGGACCTCCTCTACAAGATGCACTCGAAGGGGAATCCCTGGAATTCCCCGCTCTCGAGGTACGGGCCTCGGAAGGCCGTTTTTACCCTTTTTCGTCGCTTAAATGAGAGCCCCGCATCGACCGGACGTCCGGCGGAGGCGTGCCGGGGCTCGAATCGAAGCCCAGACTCTCCCCTTCGAAACGCACTCTCGTTTGAGTCGACGCGACTTGCGGTTCCAGAGATATCGAGGGATTTCCCAGGGCTTTCCGGCATGCGTGCACAGAAAGTGCCGTTAGGAGCGCCCGTAGCCGCTACCATCAGCCCGACAAAAAGATGCGGCAGGCCGAGTTGGCCCCCATAGGCGAAATTTCAGGCCCGTCGGGCTAGGAGGAGACGCCTGAGGGGACGAAAACCGGAAATTTCGGACTTAGAAATTTTTCGACTGAAACCGCCGCCGTCCTCTGGCTTGGTTTAGCGATCCTGACGGACGCGTAGCCGCTACCATCCTGACAAAGTGAGTTTGGCCCGTAGCCGCTACCGTCTCGCACGAGGGGTGTGGACGGAGCCGCAATGAGCACCGCGCCTCGACCGATCGTCCTACGGAGGTGATCTCGGGCTCGAATCGAAGCCCAGGACCTCCTCTACAAGATGCACTCGACGGGGAATCCCTGGAATTCCCCGCTCTCGAGGTACGGGCCCCGGAAGGCCGTTTTTACCCTTTTTCGTCGCTTAAATGAGAGCCCCGCATCGACCGGACGTCCGGCGGAGGCGTGCCGGGGCTCGAATCGAAGCCCAGACTCTCCCCTTCGAAACGCACTCTCGTTTGAGTCGATGCGACTTGCGGTTCCAGAGATATCGAGGGATTTCCCAGGGCTTTCCGGCATGCGTGCACAGAAAGTGCCGTTAGGAGCGCCCGTAGCCGCTACCATCAGCCCGACAAAAAGATGCGGCAGGCCGAGTTGGCCCCCATAGGCAAAGTTTCAGGCCCGTCGGGCTAGGAGGAGACGCCTGAGAGGACGAAAACCGGAAATTTCGGACTTAGAAATTTTTCGACTGAAACCGCCGCCGTCCTCTGGCTTGGTTTAGCGATCCTGACAGAAGCGTAGCCGCTACCATCCTGGACGGCGGCCGTTTCACTTTCTGTGCACGCACGAGGGGTGTGGACGGAGCCGCAATGAGCACCGCGCCTCGACCGCTCGTCCTACGGAGTTGATCTCGGGCTCGAATCGAAGCCCAGGACCTCCTCTACAAGATGCACTCAACGGGGAATCCCTGGAATTCCCCGCTCTCGAGGTACGGGCCCCGGAAGGCCGTTTTTACCCTTTTTCGTCGCTTAAATGAGAGCCCCGCATCGACCGGACGTCCGGCGGAGGCGTGCCGGGGCTCGAATCGAAGCCCAGACTCTCCCCTTCGAAACGCACTCTCG
>CAKZFK010000195.1:10000-15000 GCA_936440205.1 Lepidonotus clava | reverse complement strand
TGGCAGTCTCTGGTCTTTGTCCCTGCTACCCACTGCTCCGTGCGTGCACAGAAAGTGCCGAGAAGCTTTGGCAGTCTCTGGTCTTTGGTCCTGCTACCCACTGCTCCGTGCGTGCACAGAAAGTGCCGAGAGGCTGCTGCCAGTCTTTGGCCCTGCTACCCTCTGCTCCGTGCGTGCACAGAAAGTGCCGAGAGGCTGCTGCCAGTCTCTGGTCTTTGTCCCTGCTACCCACTGCTCCGTGCGTGCACAGAAAGTGCCGAGAAGCTTCGGCAGTCTCTGGTCTTTGGTCCTGCTACCCTCTGCTCCGTGCGTGCACAGAAAGTGCCGAGACGCTGCTGCCAGTCTTTGGCCCTGCTACCCTCTGCTCCGTGCGTGCACAGAAAGTGCCGAGAGGCTGCTGCCAGTCTCTGGTCTTTGTCCCTGCTACCCACTGCTCCGTGCGTGCACAGAAAGTGCCGAGAGGCTTTGGCAGTCTCTGGTCTTTGGCCATGCTACCCACTGCTCCGTGCGTGCACAGAAAGTGCCGAGAGGCTGCTGCCAGTCTTTGGCCCTGCTACCCACTGCTCCGTGCGTGCACAGAAAGTGCCGAGAGGCTTTGGCAGTCTCTGGTCTTTGGTCCTGCTACCCACTGCTCCGTGCGTGCACAGAAAGTGAGTCTGGCTGCTGCTCAGAGCCTGGCAGTGTTTGGTCTTTGGCCCTGTCCCTGCTCCGTGCGTGCACAGAAAGTAAGTGCGACTGCTTGAGAGAGCCTGAAGTTCTGCCCCAGTCTCTGGTCTTTGGCCCTGCTACCCTCTGCTCCGTGCGTGCACAGAAAGTGCCGAGAGGCTGCTGCCAGTCTTTGGCCCTGCTACCCTCTGCCACGCTGCGACCGGACGTCCGCCGGAGTCGTGCTGGGACTCGAATCGAAGCCCACACTCTCCCCTTCGAAACGCTGCCTGGTTTGAGTCGACGCGACTTGCGGATCCAGAGATATTTGCGATGCGGCTCCGTCCACAAGGGGCGTGGACGGAGCCGCATTCAGCACTGCTCCTCACCCGGGCCTCCCACGGGGCTGATCTGGGGCTCGAATCGAAGCTCAGCTCACGACCTACGAGGCGAACTTCGAACGGAGTCCCTGCGATCGACGGATCCAGAGATGTTAGCTCCGTCCCTAATTCTTATGCGGGATTTACCCCACGATAGCCCGTCAGGGGCCCGAGTCTCCTTAACCGGGGATCCCCGAGACTCCGTCCGTAGACCACCTCGTAGGGCAGGTCCTGAGCTTCGATTCGAGCCCAAGATCAGCCCTGTGGGTCGAGCGGTTGAGGCGCTGTGCTCGTTGCGGCTCCGTCCACACCCCTCGTGCGTGCACAGAAAGTGAGGAAAAGGGCTGACGGACAAAACGGGCCTTCCGGGGCCTGTATCTCCTCAACCGGCGATCGCAGGGACTCCGTTCGAAGTTCGCCTTGTAGGTCAGGTGCTGAACTTCGATTCGAGCCCCAGATCAGCCCCGTGGGAGGCCCGGGTGAGGCACAGTGCTGAATGCGGCTCCGTCCACGCCCCTTGTGGACGGAGCCGCATCGCTAATATCTCTGGATCCGCAAGTCGCGTCGACTCAAACGAGAGTGCGTTTCGAAGGGGAGAGTCTGGGCTTCGATTCGAGCCCCGGCACGCCTCCGCCGGACGTCCGGTCGATGCGGGGCTCTCATTTAAGCGACGAAAAAGGGTAAAAACGGCCTTCCGGGGCCCGTACCTCGAGAGCGGGGAATTCCAGGGATTCCCCGTCGAGTGCATCTTGTAGAGGAGGTCCTGGGCTTCGATTCGAGCCCGAGATCACCTCCGTAGGACGATCGGTCGAGGCGCGGTGCTCATTGCGGCTCCGTCCACACCCCTCGTGCGAGACGGTAGCGGCTACGGGCCAAACTCACTTTGTCAGGATGGTAGCGGCTACGCGTCCGTCAGGATCGCTAAACCAAGCCAGAGGACGGCGGCGGTTTCAGTCGAAAAATTTCTAAGTCCGAAATTTCCGGTTTTCGTCCCCTCAGGCGTCTCCTCCTAGCCCGACGGGCCTGAAATTTCGCCTATGGGGGCCAACTCGGCCTGCCGCATCTTTTTGTCGGGCTGATGGTAGCGGCTACGGGCGCTCCTAACGGCACTTTCTGTGCACGCATGCCGGAAAGCCCTGGGAAATCCCTCGATATCTCTGGAACCGCAAGTCGCGTCGACTCAAACGAGAGTGCGTTTCGAAGGGGAGAGTCTGGGCTTCGATTCGAGCCCCGGCACGCCTCCGCCGGACGTCCGGTCGATGCGGGGCTCTCATTTAAGCGACGAAAAAGGGTAAAAACGGCCTTCCGGGGC
Source organism: Lepidonotus clava (assembly GCA_936440205.1). NCBI lineage: Eukaryota > Metazoa > Annelida > Polychaeta > Phyllodocida > Polynoidae > Lepidonotus > Lepidonotus clava. Next base: position 12,663 of record CAKZFK010000195.1, on the reverse strand, counting down.
CCGTACCTCGAGAGCGGGGAATTCCAGGGATTCCCCGTTGAGTGCATCTTGTAGAGGAGGTCCTGGGCTTCGATTCGAGCCCGAGATCAACTCCGTAGGACGAGCGGTCGAGGCGCGGTGCTCATTGCGGCTCCGTCCACACCCCTCGTGCGTGCACAGAAAGTGAAACGGCCGCCGTCCAGGATGGTAGCGGCTACGCTTCTGTCAGGATCGCTAAACCAAGCCAGAGGACGGCGGCGGTTTCAGTCGAAAAATTTCTAAGTCCGAAATTTCCGGTTTTCGTCCTCTCAGGCGTCTCCTCCTAGCCCGACGGGCCTGAAACTTTGCCTATGGGGGCCAACTCGGCCTGCCGCATCTTTTTGTCGGGCTGATGGTAGCGGCTACGGGCGCTCCTAACGGCACTTTCTGTGCACGCATGCCGGAAAGCCCTGGGAAATCCCTCGATATCTCTGGAACCGCAAGTCGCATCGACTCAAACGAGAGTGCGTTTCGAAGGGGAGAGTCTGGGCTTCGATTCGAGCCCCGGCACGCCTCCGCCGGACGTCCGGTCGATGCGGGGCTCTCATTTAAGCGACGAAAAAGGGTAAAAACGGCCTTCCGGGGCCCGTACCTCGAGAGCGGGGAATTCCAGGGATTCCCCGTCGAGTGCATCTTGTAGAGGAGGTCCTGGGCTTCGATTCGAGCCCGAGATCACCTCCGTAGGACGATCGGTCGAGGCGCGGTGCTCATTGCGGCTCCGTCCACACCCCTCGTGCGAGACGGTAGCGGCTACGGGCCAAACTCACTTTGTCAGGATGGTAGCGGCTACGCGTCCGTCAGGATCGCTAAACCAAGCCAGAGGACGGCGGCGGTTTCAGTCGAAAAATTTCTAAGTCCGAAATTTCCGGTTTTCGTCCCCTCAGGCGTCTCCTCCTAGCCCGACGGGCCTGAAATTTCGCCTATGGGGGCCAACTCGGCCTGCCGCATCTTTTTGTCGGGCTGATGGTAGCGGCTACGGGCGCTCCTAACGGCACTTTCTGTGCACGCATGCCGGAAAGCCCTGGGAAATCCCTCGATATCTCTGGAACCGCAAGTCGCGTCGACTCAAACGAGAGTGCGTTTCGAAGGGGAGAGTCTGGGCTTCGATTCGAGCCCCGGCACGCCTCCGCCGGACGTCCGGTCGATGCGGGGCTCTCATTTAAGCGACGAAAAAGGGTAAAAACGGCCTTCCGAGGCCCGTACCTCGAGAGCGGGGAATTCCAGGGATTCCCCTTCGAGTGCATCTTGTAGAGGAGGTCCTGGGCTTCGATTCGAGCCCAAGATCACCTCCGTAGGACGAGCGGTCGAGGCGCGGTGCTCATTTCCCCGCCCGTGCGTGCACAGAAAGTGCGAAACGCTAAACCAAGCCAGAGGACGGCGGCCGTCTCACTCGATCGCTAAACCAAGCCAGAGGACGGCGGCGGTTTCACTCGAAAAATTTCAAAGTCCAACATTTTTGGGTTTTCGGCCCCTCAGGCCGTTTTGCCCCGGTGCTCGTTGCGGCTCGTGCGAGACGGTAGCGGCGACGGGCCAAACTCACTTTGTCAGGATGGTAGCGGCTACGCGTCCGTCAGGATCGCTAAACCAAGCCAGAGGACGGCGGCGGTTTCAGTCGAAAAATTTCTAAGTCCGAAATTTCCGGTTTTCGTCCTCTCAGGCGTCTCCTCCTAGCCCGACGGGCCTGAAACTTCGCCTATGGGGGCCAACTCGGCCTGCCGCATCTTTTTGTCGGGCTGATGGTAGCGGCTACGGGCGCTCCTAACGGCACTTTCTGTGCACGCATGCCGGAAAGCCCTGGGAAATCCCTCGATATCTCTGGAACCGCAAGTCGCGTCGACTCAAACGAGAGTGCGTTTCGAAGGGGAGAGTCTGGGCTTCGATTCGAGCCCCGGCACGCCTCCGCCGGACGTCCGGTCGATGCGGGGCTCTCATTTAAGCGACGAAAAAGGGTAAAAACGGCCTTCCGAGGCCCGTACCTCGAGAGCGGGGAATTCCAGGGATTCCCTTTCGAGTGCATCTTGTAGAGGAGGTCCTGGGCTTCGATTCGAGCCCAAGATCACCTCCGTAGGACGAGCGGTCGAGGCGCGGTGCTCATTTCCCCGCCCGTGCGTGCACAGAAAGTGCGAAACGCTAAACCAAGCCAGAGGACGGCGGCCGTCTCACTCGATCGCTAAACCAAGCCAGAGGACGGCGGCGGTTTCACTCGAAAAATTTCAAAGTCCAACATTTTTGGGTTTTCGGCCCCTCAGGCCGTTTTGCCCCGGTGCTCGTTGCGGCTCGTGCGAGACGGTAGCGGCGACGGGCCAAACTCACTTTGTCAGGATGGTAGCGGCTACGCGTCCGTCAGGATCGCTAAACCAAGCCAGAGGACGGCGGCGGTTTCAGTCGAAAAATTTCTAAGTCCGAAATTTCCGGTTTTCGTCCTCTCAGGCGTCTCCTCCTAGCCCGACGGGCCTGAAATTTCACCTAGAGGGCCTACTCACCCTGCCGCATCTTTTTGTCGGGCTGAGGTTAGTGGCTGCGATCGCTCCTAGGGGGCGCTTTTGGCTTCCGAAGATTTCAAGGGCCCGGAATCGCCGGAATCGCCAAAATCGCCGAGGATTCCAATACCTACAAAGATGCGCCTAAAGGTCCCCTACACCATG
>CAKZFK010000194.1:0-25202 GCA_936440205.1 Lepidonotus clava | reverse complement strand
TACTGAAGTCTAAAAATGATGATTGATATCATTTTATTGGCTGGTCTTTACACCTTAAGAATTATTGCTGGTGCAGTGGCAATTAATGTGGATTTGTCTTTCTGGCTTTTAGCGTTCTCAATGTTTATTTTCTTGAGCCTGGCAATAATGAAACGTTATATCGAATTACTGGGTCTTGAGAACAGTGCTAGTGATAAAAATTCCATGGTGCGTGGTTACCAATTGAACGATATTAAAATGTTATCTTCACTCGGAACGGCAAGCGGGTTTATTGCCGTTTTAATTATGGCGCTGTATGTGAATAGTCCCGATGTAACTCAATTGTACAGTCAGCCTGAGTATCTATGGGCTGTATGTCCAGTGCTTCTGTTCTGGACAGGTCGAATCTGGTTACAGGCTAACCGTGGAAAAGTTGATGATGACCCGGTGTCATATGTCATAAAAGACACACAAAGCTGGCTTTGTATTATTGCACTGATAATTCTTTTCTATCTTGCCATCTAGAGATCTAATTACTGTTTGATATGCCTGAGCAAAAATCATATCGAGTGAGTGAGTTAACCTGGACACAAGTTGAGTCGTTAATTCATGAAGATACCCTGGCTGTTGTGCCCATCGGTGCTCAAGCAAAAGAGCATGGGGTACATTTGCCGATGAATACAGATTATCAGCAAGTACAATGGCTGGTAGACCAATTGCTTGATCAACCGGGGCTGCTCATATGGCCGGTCGTTAATTACGGTTTTTACCCGGCATTTGTAGAATTTCCAGGAAGCATAACAAGCTCGCAGGAAACATTTTCGTTGCTGGTTAAGGAGATTTGCGAGTGTATTTTTTAATACTGGAATTAACCGAGTGGTTTTATTAAATAGCGGAATTAGTACTATAAAACCATTGCAACAACTCATAGAAAATGATGCCAGGCACACACACCTGATAAATGTGTACAGTGGTGCTATTTTTAAACGAACCGTAACTCAACTGATCGATCAGCCCCGCGGGCGGTCATGCTGATGAAGTTGAAACGTCGATCATGTTGGCCATTAATGAAAGTCAGGTTGATATGGCTAAAGCTGATGGTTCGGTATTTGCCTGCTCACAACCGGGTGTGCTAAGGCGGCATGAAAAAAAATAGTCCCAACTACACGCCAACCGGTGCCTGTGGAAAAACCCGAGTTAGCCAGCCATGAGAAGGGTGAAAAAACTATTAACTGCGATGTTAAAAGATATCAATAATCACATTCTTTCATTTAAAAATATTTAATCTAAATTAGTAACGCCAGTTACAAATGTTCACAAACTCAAAGGTTGTTTAAAAGGTACTATGCTCACCAGGTACTGCTTCATCTTAGATGAAGCAATGTGGGTAGGTAGTACTCAGAAATCAATGATTATGAGTACTATGAATAGAGCATCCGGCAACAGTCCACGTGTTAGTGTTGTTGCCGGATTTGCATTTATATCAATCAATATTCTTGGTCATTCTTATTCCTTTTGTTGGTAATCAAATTCACATTTAAAGGACACCTATTCCACTATGTGGTAATGGGTTAGTGATGGTCTTTTTAAAGATAGTCAATATCAATGATTTAAGAGTTTAGCTTTTGTCTGAGTTTTTAAATAATTGTGACCTGTTTATTTTTTTGATCAATCAGTGTAAGTAGTTTTTCCTGCAATCGTATTTGATGATCTTGTTGGGCCAGTAAATCAGATACTTTTTGCTCAAGCTGGCTGATGCGGCTACCACGCTCATGCACTTTTTCTTGTTAATGCCTGAATCGCCAATAGCGCCACACCGGATGCATCAACGGTGGATATGCCTTGTGCGGTCTCTCCTAATCCAAAGGTTGCAAAAAATTCTTCTGCAGTTGGGACCGACGTGTTTGACCGAATCGGTGTCACGTTTGTAATTCCACTTTGTTATGTTTAAGTGATTGGCGTTATCCAAAAATTTTCGGAGTCAAGTGCAGTAAAATTTTCCTTTAAGCTTTTACTTGAAGCATGTACCAAAACGCCGTTGACAAAGACACTGTTACGAAATCTGACTTTCCCCATCTATTTCTATCTCCAGTTCTAACCCAGGTGTGGCCGGCGTTATTCATGGTAAAACCACCGTTTTTGCTTGGCGCGAAACTGCCAGGTCTCATTGTTGAAATTATCTCGTAACCTGAGTGATGGGGGGGCCGTTACTGGCCAGGTTAAGAATAGTATGAATGGCATTATCTACACCGCCACCGTTGGTAACCTTGATGGCTGCCTTTTTGCCAGAAATGGCTTTGACATCCAGGGATGTGAGCGGGCCCCTCCTCATTAATTCCAATCTGCCCGTTTGAATCAATTTGGAACTGCGTCTGTGATGTGCCAATATCTTCAATCACAAAAACGGTCAATTTGAGTTTCCGTGAGGCTTTGTGAGCGAATTTTAAAGTCACAGCGGCCATTAAAATTATGAGTGATTATCCAGTTTGTGGCTGCGCTTTGACTTTAGTAGTGCGATGGCGGGAAAAAAATCTTTAACGATGAGATCAATATCGCCCCACTGTGACGCCGCCAGAGAGTCCTACAAAATTACTTTGATTGAAGACACAACTATTTGAGTCGCTTAAACAAATAAAACCTTCTGTAATAACATCATCATTATGCAAGACATCGGCAATGACAGTTTGTACTGAGACGGTGATACTCATTAAGAATAGGAAGATTAGGTTTGAAAGTTTGATCTGTAGGTGATTATTTTGAATTTTGATGTGCATGATTCTCCTCACTATCTGTGTTTGTATTTTCATGCTAACACAACAGCTCATAGGTCAAATAAAGCTTACCTCAGTTTGGCTTTAGTAGATGCTTGTTGGCTGTGGCTTGAAAACTAATACGGAATTGAAGATCGAACGAGTCCCAAGCTTTTTGATTCGAATAAATCGACTTTACTTTCATTCAGACTAACAAGTGAATGTAAAAAATCAAGTTCAAATAGTGTTTTGGATGCAATAGAATTTACAAGAGCTATTCTAACAAGGACACAAAACGTGATATCTAAATATTCCCCGCTTAATGTCACACCTTTGACTGATGCTTTTGGTGTCGTCGTGCATGATCTCAATCTGTCAAGAGTGGCTGAAGAGGGTGACTTCAAATTTTTACGCACCTTATTCGAAGCACACTCTGCTTTGCTGTTTCATGATCAGGATTTATCTGATGATGAGCATATGCGGCTTGCACAGATGTTTGGGCCCATCGAGGACCGTATGGCTGACGAGCGCAAGCCTGGTGAGAACGTTGGCGTATCGATGGTGAGTAATGAAACCGAAGACGGTGGAACCACCGGTGAAATGGACATGCATACGCTACATCTGAAAGCGAATCAACTATGGCATATTGATTCCACATTCATGCCAACACCGGCATTGTGCAATATTCTAACGGCTAAAGTAATCACGAATACTGGTGGCGAAACAGAGTTGGCTTCAACCCGTTGCGCTTGGGCAGTGGTGCCCGGTGCTCTGAAAGAACGTATTCGAAACAGAATATTGGGCCACAATTACATCCGTTCGCGGCAGATCATTTCAAAGAAGCTTGCACGGCAATCAATGTTTAATAAATGGCCACCACAACGCTGGCCTGCGGTTATGGTCAATCCAGCGAATGGAAAAGAATCACTGTACATCGCATCGCATGTCTATCAGGTTGAAGGGCTGGGTCGTGAGGAGGGTGATGTGCTGATTTGGGATCAGCGCGCCGTATTACATCGGGGTATGCCTTGGCCCTACGATCAGCCGCGCACTTTGGCAAGTGTGTGCTGCTCAATGTTGGGCTGCGATGGTCTTGATGCAATGCGTGCAGCAAACAGGTCAATAACTAAAAAATAAATCTGATTTTCGGTATTTAAAAAACACAGAGCCAATACACTGAAAGAATGACTGTTTCCTAATTTAATAAAAAATACCTGCACAAGGCAGGTATTTTGTTAATGCTCGGATTAAGGATAGCTTAGTCAGTTGTTGCTTCTTCAACCTTATCTTCAACAGCGTCTTTAGCTTCTTCAGCCTTATCTTCTGTAGCGTCTTTAACTTCCTCTACTTTATCTTCTACACTATCAGACATGCTCTCAACGGATTGTTCAGCAGCTTCAGTTTCGGTTTGTAGAGTTTCGGATGTGGTGTCGGCGAAAAACGGGTGCAGTAGAGCCAAAAGCGGTCAGTAAAAATGTAATTAATAATTTATTTTTCATCATTTATTCTCCAAAAATTCAAATTAAATTCCGTGTTAAAAAACACAGGCGGATAATAAATGACAAAGCTGATTAATAGCTGAATCTAAGTGTTTTTTTTAAGGTTCGAAAGATTAAAACTGCTCATGCTGTTCGCAGCTGACAGAATCCATCTGTGAGAAATAAACCATTCCAAAAAAACGGGTACAGGTTGATGAACTAAGGGTGAATTATTCGACGCCAATGATGAAAAGTGAATAAAAAAGGCGCATTTTTTGTTGCCTTAAAACAAACTGCCGGCCCGCCAGTTGTTCAGTGCGGTGATTGTAATCTTTAGCTATACTGTGTTCGTCTTCGTTAAATTAGAGAAGAGGTTGCAGTATTAGTATTAGGCACTTGTGGCGGGTGACAATTTTATTTTTTATTCTTAACTGGCTGTGAGTCTGAACCACAATGGTCTGATTACAATAATCAAAGCGAATTAGTTTATCCTGATACACACTGGGCAAAAGTATCAAACCCACAGGAGATTGGCTGGTCGACAGAGTATCTTGTAAAAGCCAGGACTTTTTCTGAAAAAATTGGAACGACAGCACTAATGATCATCCATAAAGGGGTCGTCATAGATGCCTGGGGTGAAATAACAACAAAATCAAATTTACACTCTATTCGGAAAAGTTTATTAAGTGGATTAATTGGCATTGCTGTAGATCGAGCTCAGATCAATCTTTCCGATACATTGTCTGAGCTTAATATTGATGATAATGAACCCTCACTCACTGAATTAGAAAAGTCCCGCAACCGTTGGCGATTTAATCAAAGCCCGATCCGGGATTTATCATGCAGCACTTTATGAAACAACTGAAATGACAAAATCCAAAACCCAAACGAGGTTCACAGACACCGGGTAGTTATTGGCATTACAATAATTGGGATTTTAATGCGCTTGGAACAATCTATGAGCAGCAAACAGGGCAATCTATTTTTCAAGCCTTTAAACACGAATTTGCTGAAACCACTACAAATGGAAGACTATGAAGTCGCTGATGGCGAATATATCACTGGTGATAAATCAATTCACAGTGCATACCCTTTTTGGATGTCTGCAAGAGATTTTAGGACGATTTGCGCTTTTGTATTTAAGATCAGGGCGATGGAAAAAACCAGCAAATACTCTCGCAGACCTGGATTAAACAAAGCACTACAGCTTACTCCCAGGTGGGTTACAGTGGTTACGGTTACATGTGGTGGACCGGGGAAAAGGATGATTTATTTCCCTATCTATATGTCAGGGAGCATAGTTACTACGCAGCTGGATGGGGTGGCCAGTATGCGATTGTATTTCCTTATCTGGATTTGATTGTTATTCACCGCGTTAATACAAACTGGTGGCGATATGGGTATAAATACTTAAGCAAAGAACATTTGTCCAGGGATAGCATGGGGAAATTGCTGAAGATAATATTCACGGCAATGGGTGAGAAGAATCCTAATGCAAGAGTTTTCAATTAAAATTAGAATTGTTTGCATTTGGCAAGTTTGGGCCAAATGGCTACATACAATAGCCAGTTGTGCCTTAAGCGGCAACCTGTTTCTTGTCACTACAAGCCCAGGTTTTTTACACTTTATCTGACATTCTTAATTTAATATTCAATTCTTTTAATTGTCTGTCATTGACGTGATTCGGTGATTCGGTCAGTAAACAGGAGGCCTTTTGTGTTTTTTGGGAAAGCGATCACATCACGTATGGATTCACTGTCACACATCATTGCCCGCAAGTCGATCCAGGCCCCAGGCAATGCCGCCGTGAGGTGGTGCGCCATATTTTAAAGCACTGAGTAGAAAACCAAACTTCTCATTAGCTTCATCCTCGTCTATGCCGAGCATATCAAGTACCTTGCGTTGAACATCCTGATCGTGAATCCGGATTGAGCCGCCGCCAATTTCAGTGCCGTTTAGTACTAAATCGTATGCTCTTGATAGTACCTGCGCCGGGTTAGTTTTCCATCAACTGCAGATGTTCAGCTTTAGGTGAAGTAAACGGATGGTGCAGGGCGACCCATCTTTTTGCCTCATTGTCGTATTCGACCAACGGAAAGTCGGTGGACCCACAGTGCTTTGTATTTGCCTTGGATAAGATTTAAATCCAGACCCAGTTTTTACTCTTAAATTACCTAAAGCATCATTGACGATTTTTTCATTATCAGCACCAAAGAAAACCAAATCTCCATTCTCAGCACCGGTACGCTGCATGATTTGAGCAATAACATCATCGGGCAGGAATTTTAAAATCGGTGATTGTAAGCCCTGTGTACCGTCTTCTATCTGGTTAACTTTGATATAGGCCAGCCCTTTAGCGCCAAATTGTTTGACATATTCGGTATATTGATCAATCTGTTGGCGTGTCAGCGTTTTACCGCCCTGGGGCAGGCGCATGGCCGCAACACGTCCGTTTTCCTGATTCGCCGGGCCAGAGAATACTTTAAATTCAACTTCTTTTAGCAAATCATCAACATCTACCAGCTCTAGAGCAATTCGTAGATCAGGTCGATCGCTGCCGAATCGGCGCATGGCCTCGGCATAAGTCATTTGCTGTAGCGGTAACTCAATTTCGACATCAAGAATATCTTTGAATAATCCACTGAATAAATGTTCAACCAGTTCCATAATGTCGCGTTCTTCAATAAACGACATTTCCACGTCAAGCTGGGTGAATTCAGGTTGTCGGTCGGCTCTCAAGTCTTCATCCCGAAACAACGTGCAATTTGATAGTATCGCTCAAAACCGGACACCATCAACATTTGCTTAAACAATTGTGGCGATTGCGGCAGTGCAAAAAATTCTCCCGGATGGGTACGGCTGGGCACTAAATAATCACGCGCCCCTTCTGGTGTTGATCTTGTTAATATGGGCGTTTCAATATCGACAAAACCATTAGTATTTAAAAAATCACGAATGGCGCTGACCAGTTGGTGTCGAAGTCGCAAATTTCGCTGCATTTTTTCACTACGAAGGTCTATATAGCGAAATTTTAAGCGGGTTGCCTCACCGACATCATCTTCATCAAACTGAAACGGAATGGGTTCAGCCATATTGAGTGTTTCAATATGTGTGGCATACAGTTCAACTTCACCAGATGGCAACTCGGCATTGATTGTGCCCTCTGGGCGTGAGCGAATTCGACCGGTCACTTTTAAAACATATTCGTTGCGGGACGCATCTGCGGTTTCAAAAGCCTGTTTTTCATCCGGGTCGGCCACGACCTGTGCAATACCGCTTTTATCGCGTAAATCGATAAAGATTACGCCTCCGTGGTCTCGGTTGGTGTTAACCCAACCTGTCAAAGTAACAATCTGGTCGATGTGATTTTGCGTTAATTCGCCGCAATAATGAGTTCGCATTGTGTGGTCCTTAGCTGTGAGGCGTTTAAGCTGCGTCTTTTTTAGACTTTGTTTTGGTTTCGCTTTTGCTGTCCTTGGAACTTGATTTTGAATCAGAGCTTTTAGATTCAGAGTCAGATTTTACAGTTGAGCCCGTATCAGACTTTGACGTATCCGCAGATTTGTTTTTATCTGTGTTGTTTTTAAAGTCTGTTTCATACCAGCCTGTACCCGTCAATTTGAAAGCTGCTGCCGTAACTTGCTTTTTTAGCAGTGCCTGTTCGCATTGAGGACAATCGGTTAATGGCGCATCTGACATGCGCTGAATTTTGTCAAAAGTATGTCCACATCCCAGGCATTTATAAGCATAAATCGGCATGTTGATCTCCCACGATACGTTAATGTTGATTGCTGATAGTTCAGGGCGCGAAATTATAACTTAATCAATGGTTTGTCGCTATTGACTTGGGATAAATATTAATAATCATTATTTAATTGTTTTTCCCGGTAAAAAGGTGCCGGGTTAAAGGCGTCGGTGTTTGTGGCAAGGGATTTGCGATCGAACGTCAAGAATACGGTTTTGATCAATGTCGGCATAAATCACTCCATTTCCTTGTTCAAGTGTCGCACACTGATCACCCCAGGGGTCGTAGATGACACTATGTCCAAACGTTGAACGACCATTATCATGTTGCCCGGTTTGTGCAGGGGCAACGATATACAACTGATTTTCGATCGCCCGGGCGCGCAGCAAGGTGTTCCAATGGGCACTGCCAGTGGTGTAGGTAAATGCAGCCGGGACCGTAATCAATTGAGCACCCAGGTCAGTCAAAATACGAAAATACTCTGCAAATCTCAGGTCATAGCAAATACTTAAGCCAATTCGACCCATCGGTGTATCGACTAATTTAGTCTGATCGCCATGTTGGATGTAGCTGGATTCCTTATATGACTCCTTATTGGGTAAATCGACATCAAATAAATGTTGTTTGTCGTATCGGCACTGGCATTTTCCTTGCGCATCATAAACCAGGCAGGCACTGTAAACCTTATTGTGAGTTTGAGCATTTAAAGAAATAGTGCCGGCGACAACCCATAATTCCAGCCTGGTCGACAGGTCACTTAGAAATTGCTGGATAATGCCGGAGCCGAATTCTTCAGCCGCATCCAGGCGTTGTTTTTCTGTGACGGGCATCTGAGCAAAATTTTCGGGTAATACAGCAAGTTGGGCACCGTTTAACTGTGCCTGAGTCAGTAATTGCTCAGCGAGATGAAGATTTTCATCCACCTTTGAGCTTGAATTCATTTGTATAGCAGCGATCTTGTTCATGTTTGCACTACATTAAAATTAAATCATACTCCTGTTGGTTATACAGTGGGTCAACCTGAACATTAATGGGTTTGCCAATAAAGGATTCAAGTTCCTGCAAACCCTGGGCGCTTTCTCCCAGTAAGCGATCAGCGACCTGCTGAGATGCTATAACTAAATATTTATTTGCTTCAAACAGATGTGTTTCGCGGATGATTTCCCGAAAAATTGTATAACAGGTTGTTTCTACCGATTTAACAATGCCTTTCCCCTGGCAAATGGGACAAGGTTCACATAGCATTCTTCCCAGACTCTCCCGGGTCCGTTTGCGGGTCACTTCTACCAGTCCAAGTGATGACATTTGGGTGATGAAGGTTTTAACACGATCCTGAGCCAGTCCTTTTTCCAGTGCACGCATCACCTGTCTTTTGTGCTCATCATCTTGCATATCAATGAAATCAATGATGATGATTCCGCCAATATTTCTGAGCCTTAACTGCCTCGCCAGAGCCTGAGTGGCTTCAAGATTCGTTTTGAACAGGGTCTCTTCCATATTGCGGCGGCCAACAAAACCGCCTGTATTGACATCAACAGTGGTCATGGCTTCCGTTTGATCAATGACCAGATAACCGCCGGATTTCAGGAATACTTTTTTCTCCAGTGCTTTACTAATTTCATCTTCGATGGAAAATAAATCGAAGATGGGTCTTTCACCTTTGTAGTGTTCCGTACGGCCTTTCATCGCCGGAATAATATCTTCTATAAAATCACAGGTATTTTTAAATGCCTGGGCTGAATCAATCCGAATTCGTTCTATATTGTCATGCACCAGATCCCGCATCGTTCTTAATACCAGGGGAATATCTTCATGAACGATCCCAATCGACTGCGAATCCTTAATTCGGTTTTGAATTCGCGTCCAAAGATGGGATAAAAAACTGTATGTCTTCTATCAGTTCATCACGACTGATAGATTCGGCAACAGTTCGAACAATATAACCGCCGCTGGCCTCTCGTTCAGCAACAATTTCCTTTAATAATTCGCGTAATCGCTCGCGTTCTTCCGAATCGCTGATTTTTTGTGAAACACCAATGTGATCGGAATAAGGTAAATAGACTAAATGCCTGGCTGGAATGGTCAATTCTGTGGTCAGTCTTGCACCTTTGTCACCCATCGGGTCTTTAATCACCTGAACGATGATTTGTTGGCCGTCATGCAGTGTCTCTTGAATTGGGATGCGTTTTAAACTGTCGTTGCATGGCGCAGGTGGTTTTTCTTCGTCTAATGTGTCTTTTTCAAGCTCGATATCCTGAGCCGTGAAAATATCTGCTTCATGTAAAAATGCAGTCCGTTGCTCACCAATATCAATAAATGCAGCCTGCATGCCTGGAAGTATGCGTACAACCGTGCCTTTGTATATATTGCCGACTATCCCGCGTGTTTCATTACGTTCTACATGTAACTCCTGCAGAATGCCATTTTCAATTACGGCAACCCGGGTTTCCTGCGGGCTGACATTAATTAAAATTTCTTCACTCATTATTCAAGTTTAGCGAGTAATTGGGTTAATTCAAATAGTGGCAAGCCCATTACACCTGAATAACTGCCTGATAAGTGATTAATAAACTGAGCTCCGATTCCCTGAATTGCATAAGCTCCGGCTTTATCATGTGGTTCAGCAGTATTCCAGTATTCGTTGATCTGTTGCTCGCTTAACTGTCTGAAGCTGACATCGCTGATCTGTGTTATGCATTCACAAGCGTCATTATTTATTACCGCAATAGAACTCAATACCTGATGCGTACGAGACGAAAGCTGACTCAGCATATGTGCGGCATGTTTTTCATCGTCCGGTTTGCCAAACAGTTGATTGTCGAGAACAACTATGGTGTCTGCTGCAATCAGTGGACGTGATTCAAGCTTGTTATGGTGAACAAACTGTTGGCCATACTCGGCTTTAGCAATGGCCACTCGCTGAGAGTAAGCCTGTGGATCGCAGTCATCCAGGTGTGATTCATCCACATCCGGCTCAATAATTGTGTAATCAATGTGAATTTGATCCAGCAGTTCGGCCCTTCGCGGTGATGAGGAGGCAAGGTAGACTCGGTTTTGCTTCATAACACTGATGTACGGTGATAAGGGTGTCCGCTCAGAATACTGTAACCACGATAAAGCTGCTCGGCAAGGACGACACGAATGACCGGGTGGGCAAGTGTCAGTTCAGAAAAAGACCAGAGTTGTTGGCAATGCTTAAAATGGGAGGCCGGGAATCCTTCCGCACCGCCAATACTGATAGCAATCGCTTGTCCATCATCAAGCCAGTCTTGCATGTTATTTGCGAGTTTCTCGGAGGTCATGCTTTTTCCAGTTCGTTCAAGTGAGATATGCATAAAATGATCCGGAATACTTGCCAGTACTTTGGCACTTTCCTGTTCGATAATATTCTTGATATTAGCGGTCTGAGTCCTTTTAATAGGAGCAATTTCCTGTAAATTTAATTGAAACAGCCCTTTGGGGATGCGTGAAAAGTAGTTTTCGACGGCTATATTCACCCACTGAGGCATTTTAGTCCCTATACTTAGAATCCTGATTTCTGGCATTGGTGCTGTGTGAAAGGCGTTAGTTTTAGAATTCTACAGCAGTATATAGCCATATGTTGTTGTGAACTATGGCATTTGTGGCTTGTCACAACGTTATGATTAATAAAAGGATATATTCAATGAGGGTGATTCAAATTTTTACGGCGGTGTTGACATTGTTTATCGCCGCAACCAGTGTGGCCGACAATATAATGCTTAAATCAGGAACCCAAAAAAACCAGCTTGTCGAGTTATTTACCTCAGAAGGGTGCAGTAGCTGTCCACCGGCGGATGCATGGATAAGTAAATTAAAGAAGGCAGATGATTTATGGACAGATGTGGTTCCCATAGCCTTTCATGTGGATTACTGGGATCAATTGGGCTGGAAGGACAAACTTGCACGCAAGGATTTTAGTGACAGGCAGCGTCGGTATCGCCAGGAAGGGCTGATTAACCAGGTTTATACTCCTGGATTTGTTGTCGACGGACAGGAATGGAGAGGATTCTTCAGGCGCAAATCTTTAAGCAAACTATCCCCACAAGAAGTGGGCGAGATTTCAGCACAAATAAACACTAGTACGGTCAGCGCCGAATTTAAACCGGAAATTGTTACCCATAAAACCATTACGTTCCATATTGCGGTCCTTGGTTTTGATATTTTCAGTGAAATTGAGGCGGGAGAAAACTCTGGCAAAAGTCTAAATCATGATTTTGCTGTTATTGCCTATGATCAGGTCATGGCGAATAAAGAAAACGATACATTTGTGGCGAACCTGGATTTGCCTCAATCAGAAATTGAAGCACCGAAAAAAGCAGTCGTTGTATGGGTCAGTGAAGCCAGTAGCCAGTTCCCTGTTCAGGTTGTTGGAAACTGGCTTTAATTAAAGCTTAACTCTCATATTTTGCTTTGACATCATTGAGCATAGTCACTAGTAGATTGTAGTTTTTCGCTCCGATCTTTTTCTTGGTCTGTTTTTGCCATTCGGCCACTGCGGGCATAAGCTGTTCAATGCTTTTTTTACCCTTAGCGGTTAACTCAAGAAACAAAGAACGCTTATCGTTTTTGTTAACTTTTCGCTTGATGAGTTTTCTTTGCTCTAGTTCTTTGACAGCACGGCTTACCATGACCTTTTCCATTAAAGTCAGTTCGCATATTTGTTTGGCTGTTAATAAACCATTTTCATGCAGCATCACCATAATCCGCCATTGGGATCGTGTGAGTTTTAATTTTGCTGTGTATACTTCAGCAAAATCACGAGTTACGATATCAGCGGCTGTATTTAGTTTGAATGGTAAAAATCCTTCGAGCTTAAATTGCGTGGAATTTTTCATAATTTAAATTATCAATTGTCATTTTTAGTCAGTTATGTGATTTTATAAGTTTAATTAGCCAATTGTGTTCGTCAAGTGTTTTTTCAATTTTGTAACCTTCGTTCATCGTATCCATAGCCTGCCAGTTATCAGTCAGGGTTTCTTCTGTAATGTATGACTTGAACGCATTAACCGCCTCTAAGACCTCCTGATCAGCCTCGATTGCAAGGTTTATATGGTCAGATATCTCAAGCCCAGCCTGCTTTCTGGCATCTTGAATAGTACGAACTAATTCACGCGCCAAGCCTTCTTGAATAAGCGTTTGATTCAATGCTGTGTCCAGTCCAACCAGATAACCATCAGATTCTGCACACGAATAACCCTGGGCTGATTCGGTTTCGATTAACACATCTTCAGGTTGAAAACTGAATGTTTTATCCTCAATAATCAAATCAAACGGCTCGCTTAAGGCTACAGCGCTGGCAATTTTCTTACCATCAGCCTGTGACAGGGCCTGGCGAACGGCAGGGATTAATTTTCCAAAATGTTTACCGATCTTAGGCAAATTTGGTTTTATTCGATACTGAACCAGGGACGCGTCTGGGGCAATAAATTCCAGTGCCTTGACGTTAAGCTCCTCCAACAGCTGTAATTCATGTTTTTTGACTGCCTGCTCAGAACTTTGATTGGGTACTCGAATTAACAATCTGGCTAGAGGTTGGCGAACCTTAACCTTACTTTGTTCACGTGCGGCACGGCCGAGATAAATCACTTGTTGAACCACATCGAACTCATTGACCAGCGCATCATTTTGCCAGCTTGGATCGGCAACCGGCCAGGAGGCTAAATGAACACTGGTTGCTGCTGATGCGTTTTCATCGCGGCTTAAGTTCTGATGTAAATTCTCTGCCAGAAAAGGCATAAATGGCGCGATTAATTTCGAAACAGTGTGTAGACATTGATAAAGCGTCAAATAGGCAGATTGTTTATCATCGCTTGCTTTAGCCTTCCAGAAGCGCCGGCGATTACGCCTGATATACCAGTTACTCAATTGATCAACAAAATGTTCGATAGATTCCCCTGCTGTCTTGGCGTCATAGTTATCCATGGCTTGTGTCGCACTATCGATAGTTTTATGAAGTAGCGCCAGTGCCCAGCGGTCTATTTCCGGGCGATTTTCAAGTGGAACCTGTTTATTTAAATCAAGATTATCCAATTTGGCATACATGACAAAAAAGGCATAGGTATTCCACAGTGTATTGATGAAATTACTGGCAACATCAGAAACGATGTCAATTGAAATACGTTTCTGGCCTTCCGGAGCTATTCTTGCCAGGAAATACCAGCGTAAAGGATCGGCACCAACAGTATCAAACACATCGTAGGGATTGATAATGTTGCCCAGTGATTTAGACATCTTTTTGCCCTTATCATCAACGATGTGGCTTAAACAAATGACATTTTTGTAGGCGACGCTGTCACTGACCAGTGCGCTTATTGCATGCAGGGTATAAAACCAGCCGCGAGTTTGATCAATGGCTTCGCAAATATAATCGGCAGGAAAGTGCTGCTTAAACTCCTCTTTGTTTTCAAAAGGGTAGTGCCATTGTGCATAAGACATCGCACCAGAATCAAACCAGCAGTCAATGACTTCGGGCACGCGTCGATACGTTTTACCGTCCTTTTCAAAAGTAATTTCATCAATTTGTGGACGGTGTAAATCAATTTCACTGATTGATTGTCCAGATAACTGTTCAAGTTCACTCATGGATCCGATGCAGATCATATCGCCTTCGCCATCTGTCCATACCGGTAAAGGTGTACCCCAGAAACGTTCGCGGGAAAGCGCCCAATCGATATTATTTTCTAACCAGTTGCCAAAACGGCCCTGTTTTATGGTCTCAGGCACCCAGTTAATAGTGTTATTTAACTCAACCATTCTTTGTTTTATTTGTGTAGTACGGATATACCAGGCATTTTTTGCATAATAAATAATCGGATCACCCGTACGCCAGCCGTGAGGATAATTATGCGTGTAGTCATGATGGTCAAATAAACTGCCATTTTCCTGCATGACTTTTATTAACACGGGGTCGGCTTCTTTAAAGAATTTTCCGGCTACCGGTGTGACTTCATCTTTGAAATAGCCATCCAGGCCAACACCGTGAACAATAGGGATGTTGTTTTCAATCGCGATAGGCATTTCCTCCGCACCATAAGCCGGTGCGCAGTGAACAATGCCTGTACCATCTTCGGTGGTGACAAAGTCTGCCGAATAGACTCTGAATGTTACTTCGGGATGTTCATCAGCTAAATAATCTAGTGGCCGTTGATAGGTTTTGCCAATTAGCTCGCTGCCTTTGACTGTTTTGATGATTTCATGGCTTTGCTCGGCCAGGACATTTTCAACTAATTCCCGGGCAAGAATAACCGTTTCATTTTCGAGTTTGGCATAGACATAATCAATTTCAGGATGGACAACCAGAAACTGGTGGGCGGGTATGGTCCATGGCGTTGTCGTCCAGGCCAGAAAAGACGTATCGGGTTCGTCATTTAAACGAAAACGTACCGTAATGGCCGGGTCTACAATTTCTTTATAACCCTGAGCCAGCTCATGTGAGGATAGGGTTGCACCAATACGCGGGTCATACGGTACCACTTTATATCCCTGGTAGATCAGCCCTGAATCCCATATTTGTTTTAATAATGCCCAGACGGATTCAATGTATTCATTATCCAGAGTGTAGTAAGCCTGTTCGAGATTTACCCAATAGCCCATGCGCTGGGTCATTTTTTCCCAATCGCCAATGTAGCGCATGACAGAATCACGGCAACGACGCGTGAATTCATCAATGCCGACCTCAGTTTCTATACGTTTTTTATCAAAAATTTTGAGTTCCTTCTCAATTTGGTGCTCTACCGGCAGACCATGGGTATCCCAGCCTGCTTTGCGGGGAACATAATAGCCACGCATGGTTTTGTATCTTGGATAGACGTCTTTAAACGTCCGTGCCAGTACATGGTGAATACCCGGCAGGCCATTAGCGGTTGGAGGCCCTTCGCAAAATGAAAAACGGGGTTTACCTTGTCCTTGTTCTATGGATTTTTCGAAGGTATTGTCCTCTTCCCAGAAATCAAGGATCTCTTGTTCGATTTTTGGTCCGTTATAGCGGCTTTCTACATCTTTCAATATCATTGTTTTATACCTTGTTAATTAATACCAGTTTCGGCTGCTTCAATTACATCGACTTCACTGGCACTAGCTTGATACCATTGTTTTACATGGTCATCATTAAGAACGTGTTGCATATACTCATTACACGATTGATTAAGGCTGATTGAATACGTAGACGCTCGAGCGACTATGGGTGCATACATGGCATCTGCAATCGTGAATGTTCCAAATAGCCAGGGCCCTTTTACACTATGGGTTTCAAGACATTGCGACCAAATGGTTTCAATTCGGGAAAGTTCATCATTAATTTCAGCCGATAACGCTATCTTCCGGTTATTAGCCCGACAGTTCATTGGCATTGCATTACGAATAGCTGCAAAACCCGAATGCATTTCATGACTGATTGAACGGGCCAGTGCTCTTGTGGGCTGATCTTGTGGCCACAGAGCAGGCACAATTTCAGCCGCGTATTCACAAATAGCCAAAGAATCACAAATGGTGACCTCATCTGTAATCAGTACAGGCACTTTTCCAGATGGAGAATACGGTTTGAGCTCGGCTTTGTAATCGCCTTTATACAAGCAGATAACGATTTCCTCGAAGTCAATACCTGCCTTTTTAAGGGCCAGCCAGGGCCGCATCGACCAGGATGAATAGTTTTTGTTTCCCAGAATCAGTTTATACATTGGAACATTACCTAGTTTAAAAATTAAAAAACCCGGATGCTGCTATTCACAACATCCGGGGCATTTATTCATTAAACGCGGTACCACCCGAGATTACTGTTTTTTCACAAAAACAGCCTTGATGACTGCCTTCACAGTCACAATCCTGTATCGGGGATTAGTCGTCTGAGCCTACTGGGTGGGGTTAGAGATTAATTAATACAAAAATCAAAAATAATCTAACCACATTGACCGTTCGGTCAGCAGCTCCAGGGTGATTTTAGGTTAGTTTTGTTTCAGGACTCGCACTATCGCCTGATCGCTGTGAACAAAGTTGCTAACTTAGTGTCCCTTTCATTGCTTTATCAATAATTTGAATTTACCAAAAAAAGCCTCAAGGTCAAGATTTCAATTACTTATCTGCTGTAAAAACAGCCGTTTCAGGGTGAAATGTATACCAGGCAAACCAAAATGCCTGAATCACAGCCAGTTCGTTGCCTTGGTTATCAGTTACCCGTGCACTTTGCTGTTCTTTATTCCAGTTTAATAGGTATGCTTGACCATTGAGTTCGCCTTTGATTGAGGTGGTGGTGTTTTTATTTAATTCAACAAAAGGAAATGCAATAAACTGATCATGTGCTTCAAGTCCGATGACTTGTTCCTTGGGATGATATTGATCAGGCGGGTTCTCAGACGTCGGGAAATAAATGCTTGATGAAGTATCATAACCACTATAAGGATTACGCTCATAGTCTCTGGCAAAACCGGTATCATCAGACAATACCAGCGTGTCCGGGTGCAGGGCTTGCCAGTGTTTCCAGTTGGTATGTTGAAGGGGAATTTTAACCAGTTTTTCACCCTTTCTTTCTCCACTAATAGCCTGCCCGAGTATTTGTGACCAAAGCGATTGCGTGGCTAAGTCGTATAACAACACATCGCTGTTATATAAAAGGCCGGACACTCCGAATTGAATGCCGCTGGTCTGGGTGGTTCCACTGAATGCAACCCCCGTTCCACACAAGGGGCAATAAGTGATCGAAAAATTACTTTCGTCAATCTTGTCATTAACCACTTCATGCCAGTTCAAAATTCGTATCGGGTAAGCCTTCGTCTGGCCTTCAAACTGGACTCCCAGGATCCGGTCGGAATCTGATAGATAATCGGCCTGTGAGGCATTAATGAAAACCGGCTTATGTATCGCCGGTATACCATCACGTGGCGGACCTCCCTGAAGTATTTGTTTTTCAGGAATGAGCGAATCAGATAATTCAAATCCGTTTTTTTCACCTGCCTGGGCCATTGTGCTGAATAACAATATGCCAAGCAAAACCATCCACGCACCGTTGAATTTTGGTAATAGCTTTTGAGTGTGCATCGTTTTAAGACAACGGTTTGAACAGGGAAGTTCAAAAAAAAGCCGCGCATAGTGCGCGGCTAATGTGTAGGGAACTGTTGTTAGTTGTTATATTCAGACGTTTTGAGAGTCGAATACCGTAACGATTAGCTCACCGTTAATGGATGCATTCTCAGTGCGTATAGAAATGCTTTCACTGGCAATGGTTGGCACAACCGGTAATGTAGATCGCGCTGAATCAGGCGAGCGCGCTTCAGCATAGACTGGCAGACTTTCACCCGGTTGTAATGTGTATGGTAATTTTGGTGTTTTTAAATTCACCACGACCTGGCCGTTTACTGATGTAAAAGACGAGGGGTTAAATCCTGTGACTGTGAGCGGTTTATCACCATGGTTCACAATTCTGGTTTGTTGTTTTGCAGATGTTTGACCCAGTTTAACGTCCACATACAATGGCAGGGGGGTTAATCCTGACTGTGAAGAAGCCGTCTGTTTGAGTATATGATCACTCATGGCCTTAACTGACATGGGTAAGGCTGTGGCTGAACCAGCCAACGCCATTGTTTTTAAAACATTTCTACGATTTACTGAAGGCATTAGGTTTACTCCCCATAATATTTAAATAACATAAGTATTACCTAGTCGGCTGAAAATAAACTGAACAACATGATTCATGATGTAAGATATATCTGAATATCGAATCTGCTAAACTAGCGGTTTCGTTAACAATTGGAGGAATCAATGTCTCAAGTAAGTTTATCAACCCATTTAGATGTCAGTCCGGCTAAGGTATGGGAATTAATAGGACAATTCAACGCATTGGCAGATTGGCATCCAGCTGTTGAAACAAGCAAGCTGGAAAACGATGGAAAACACCGCAGACTGGCCTTGGTCGGGGGCGGCGAGATTATTGAGAAATTAGTCCCTACTGATGAAGATAATACCTATGAATACACCATTGTATCGGGCCCACTGCCGGTTATAAATTACTCTTCAAAAATTAAAGTTGTTGAAGACGGTGATGGTGCAAGAGTGGAATGGTCAAGCAATTTTGATCCTTCCGGCGCTCCAGAATCTGAAGCGGTTCAAGCCATTACAGGCATTTATCAGGCAGGTTTTGATAATCTTAAAAAAATGTTTGGCGGTTAGCCATTATTTTCTCTTAACAAGGCATAAATATGGGCGCTTGATGTTGTTATAATCGCGCCCATGCCTTTAGTTCTCCACAATACTTTAACGCGAAGCAAACAAGTTTTTGCGCCCATAGATGAAAACAGAGTCACCATGTATGTCTGTGGGCCTACGGTTTATTCACATCCACACATTGGAAATGCGCGTCCTGCAGTAGTTTTTGATGTTTTATTCCGATTATTGAAACTTTTATACCCGAACGTTATCTATGCACGGAATATTACCGATATAGAAGATAAGATTTATGCAGCTGCTAAAGCGCAAGCTGTCTCCATCACCTCGATCACTGATAAATTTACTAAAGTTTATCATCAGGATATGCAAGCCTTAGGCGTTATGCCGCCGACTATTGAGCCACGCGCCACCGAACATATTGAGCCTATGGTAAATATGATTCAGCGGTTGCTGGATGACGGTTTTGCTTACGAGGCTGAGGGTCACGTTTTGTTTAATATAAAGGCTTATGCTGATTATGGGCATTTATCCGGTCGTAATCGTGAGGATATGATTGCCGGAGCACGAGTTGAAGTGGCACCGTATAAAAAAGACCCGGCTGATTTCGTTTTGTGGAAACCTTCAACAGATGATTTACCCGGTTGGGACAGTCCCTGGGGGCGTGGACGACCGGGCTGGCACCTTGAGTGTTCGGCCATGAGTGAGCAACATCTGGGGCAGACCATTGATATACATGCCGGCGGACATGACTTGATATTTCCCCATCATGAAAATGAAATTGCACAAAGTACCTGCTCACATGGCGGCACCTTGTTCGCCCATTTTTGGATGCACAACGGTTTTGTTAACGTTGACGCTGAAAAAATGTCCAAGTCAATAGGCAATGTTTTACTGGTTGAGCAATTGCTTAGTGAGCATAAAGGAGAAACAATCAGGCTGGTGTTGTTAAGCACTCACTATAGAAAGCCACTCGACTGGACCGACGATGTCGTCCGACAAGCGCGGCGCAATCTTGACCGTTTATATGGTGCGTTGCGCGATCACTCAAAAGTTAGCATTGACGAGAATCTTGAATTTCCCGATGATTTTTTAGCTGCTTTAAAAGATGATTTGAACACACCTCAGGCATTATCTGTTTTATATGGATTAACCCGTGAATTAAATTCAACAGATTGTGATAACAATAAGGTGCGGTTGAAATCACAGTTGCTAAAATCGGCACAGCTTATTGGATTGCTGAACGATGAGGCTGAAAACTGGTTTGCCAACGATGAAGAACTTGATGTACAGTTAATCGAGAAACTAATTAGTGATCGAAATCAGGCCCGTGCGAGCAAAAATTATTCCAAGGCTGATCAGTTGCGAGATCAGTTGTCAGAATTGGGCATTGAAATCGAGGATACACAGGGACAAACACGTTGGAAGCTGAAAACCCATGACTAACCCGATTGTAATGTCGATATAGCCAGCATATCTGATATGAATATTTTCCAGCATATGTCAACTAAACTCATTCGTGCATACCAGCTGTGCCTGTCACCAATTGTTGGCTGGCATTGTCGATTTGAACCATCATGCTCTGAGTACATGCGTCAGGCCATTATTGAGTATGGCGTTGTAAAAGGCGTGGCAATGGGTACGAAAAGACTGGCCAGGTGTCACCCTCTCGGAGGCCACGGTTATGACCCGGTTAAACCGGAAAAAGGCGACTCAACTCACCATTAACCCAACATAGATGATACAAACCGGATAGTAGATGTAGTTTGCGCGAGCGACGGAATTTTAACTAATGAATCATGACGCTGCTGGCAGTAATGTGTGCAGCAGATTGGTAGAAAAATAATGGCCTCATCGAATTTTGCTACTAGTTAAGAATTAAAATGACTATTCCTGGAAACACTTAATGCCGTCACCAATAGGACACAGCCTTTTGGGTCTGACGTTTGCCCATATACCCTTAAAACAAAAACTTTATCATTCGTTTATTTGGTTTGTATTTGTGATCTTCGTTGCCAATGTAGCGGATGCAGATTTCCTGGTGGGTTGGGTTTTAGGCGACATTAACCGATTTCACCATGGTATATCGCATTCAATTGGAATGGCCGTTATTTTTTCATTACTGTGTGCTATCGTCGCCAGACATTACTCAGATCAGGCCAAACAGGTGTTTTTTGTCAGCTTAGTTGTTTATATTTCCCATCTTCTGGCAGATTATTTTGCGGTGGATGTGGTGGAACCGTTTGGTGCGCCTTTTTTATGGCCGTTCACTGATCAATACTATGCATCATCAATGCCATTGTTTCGTCCGGTAGAGCATGGAAATGTGGGTGAACATGTCACCACGGTTTTCGATAAGATATTTTCATTGCAAAACGCCATGGCTGCAATGATTGAAGCGGCAATCGTCTTACCGTTCTGGGCACTAACTTTATGGATTTCACGCAAAAGATAAAATGAGAATATTAATTGCAGGTTGTGGTGATTTAGGTACAAAAGCAGGACTTAAGTTATGTCGTCAGGGACATGAGGTGTTTGGTCTTAAGCGAAATTCACAGACCATTACAGCCCCGATCAAGGCCATTGCAGCGGATTTAAGTCAACCGCTTGATAGCAACTTATTACCAGCCTCAATTGATCAGGTCATTTACATCCTCGCTGCTAGCGGCTTCAATGAACAGGCTTATCAAAATGCTTATGTTGAAGGGGTAAAACACCTGATCAGGGCGCTGGGTAGCGATATGCAACGACTAAAACGATTTATCTTTGTTTCCAGTAGCAGTGTTTACGCCCAGAATGAAGGTCAATGGGTCGACGAAACCTCTGTTACCCAGCCACAATCGTTTAATGGTCAGATTATGCTGGCTGCAGAACAACAGGTACTCAATCTGGCCAATGCCCTGATTGTCAGATTTAGTGGTATTTATGGACCGGGTCGTTCAAGAATGATTGATCAGGTGAAATCCGGCCATCTGGCGGCGCCGGAACCGGTGATTTATTCAAATCGCATACATAGTTCAGATTGCGCCGGTGTGCTTGCACATTTGAGTCAGCTCGATTGCGTCGATCACAGGCTGGTATTGGCGAGTGATCATCAACCCACTTCATTGTTTGAACTGCATCAATGGATAGCCGATCAGCTGGGTGTTAAGAAAGAAAACCGTCTTTATCAGCAAACACGTCGCCGTGCAGGCAGTAAACGGATCAGTAATAAGCGTTTGCTGGAAATGGGTTATAAGTTTAATTTTCCGGACTATACCTGTGGCTATTCACAAATGTTGGACGCAATCAGGAATCCGTAAATTGGCCAAATGGCAGAACTAACTACTCTCACTGGTTTAAGTGACTAAAGTGAGCCCCATAATTCAGGAAGATCGGCAATAGAATCTACCACCCAATCGGGTTTTACGTCGCCACTTAAATCTTCTTTTGAAAATTTACCGGTTCTAACAAGGATTGTTTTTAGACCTGCCTGTTGTGCAGCTCCAATATCACTTTTAATATCATCGCCTATCATGACGATCTCATCAGGGCTTATTGCAAGCATATCAACAGCGCAATCAAAAAAGCTGCGTGATGGCTTTCCCATAACAACGGTCTGACATTCACTGGCAAACTCAAGTGCTTTGATATACGGACCAACGTCAAGGGTCAGACCATCCAGGCTATGCCAGTAACGACTCATGCCCAAGGCGACCAATACAGGTTTTTCAGATGATTTTAATAATCGAAATGCACGGTTTAAGCTTTGGTAATTCCATGATTCTCCATAATCCCCAATCAATACAGCATCGGCACCTGACTCGTCTGTATCCTCAATAATCTGGAATTCATTGAATTCTGTTACCGAGGCAGGCGGTAAAAACAAAGCAATTGCCCCCGGTTGATGTTGTCTTAACCAGTCTTGTGCGACCACTAATGGCGTTAGAATTTTTTGCGGATCTACGTTGATCTGAAATTTCGCCAGCTTTTCTACGATCGCCTGACGTGGAATGGAAGAAGTGTTGGTAACAAACAGATAGGCAATGGATTGTGTGTTTAACCAATCAATCGTTTTGGCAGCATTGTTAATAATGCTTTTACTGTCGTAGATGACACCATCTAAGTCAATTAATACCGCTCTCATAGTAACTATTAAACACCAATTAACTGAAACGTCAATTTGAGAGCATGAATGTGGCACAAATTAATGCTGACTCGACGGTTATGCAGTGCACTAATCTGTAGAGCTGGTGTCATATTTTATATATAGTTGGGATCAGATGCTTGTCATACCACAATATGTTGTGTATTCTTCATTTTCACGTTGATGGTTAAGGGAAATCGGTGTAATGCCGGTGCTGCCCCCGCAACTGTAAACAGTAAGTGTGTTTCAACCGCCACTGGGAAACTGGGAAGGCGAAATGCGCGTTTTAACTGTGAGCCAGGAGACCTGCCATTGATAAATGTAATGACCGAACGGGGTGTTTCGGCGGTTCATGACCTTAGGCTAACAACCCGGCCAGTTATGATTCCGTCCTGCCCTGGCAGCTATGGAGATATAACATGCCAGATACACTGTTTAAAGATAGCCAATCTGATCAACTGATCCTTTTTCCTACTTGTGATCCCAAATTCAGGCTTTCTCGTTGCTTTGAAAACGATAAAATTGATAACAAGCCAGAATTAATTATATTGAACTGGCTGGTTAGTCTGCCTGATTCAGTAGATCCGGCATTTGCCGCAAAAAGTGTGTTGCTTAAACTCAATACTATGTCTGATGCGCTCACTGAAGATCAACAAAGTCTGCTGAATTTACTCAATGAAATTTCTATTCATCCACGAAAAAAATTACTGACCCGAGTATCCAGTAGCAAAAGAAATCAGCGTGGCAAGATTGGGCTAAGGCGTTCCCGACAGATCCATTAACCTATTCAGATTTGTTAATCCGAGTAAAGGTGAAACTGCATACAGCATAAGCCGCCACAGCCCCTATAATTTGAGCAACAATGAAGGCACTAATGTTTTGCGGGGCAATGCCCGCGAACGTGTCAGAAAAGCCGCGTGCTATGGTCACCGCGGGGTTGGCAAAGGACGTTGATGCCGTGAACCAGTAGGCGGCTGTTATATATAGGCCCACCAACCAGGGAACAGCCCCTGGTGCTGAGTGTAATCCGCCCAGAATTGCGACTAACAAACCAAATGTTGCAATGATCTCTGCAAACCATTGGCCTGAACCGGTACGTATGGTAGTGGAAGTCTGAATCAATGTTTCTTCAAACATGATGTGAGTGGACAAAACGCCGGCGATTCCTGCAATTATCTGTACCATGACATAGGCACAGGCCAGATTAAGCGTGAGATTTTTTTTAAGCAAAAAGACCAGGGTCACTGCAGGATTAAAATGTGCGCCGGATATCGGACCAAAAACCGTAATAATGACAACCAGTATTGCACCAGTCGGTAGTGTATTACATAACAGAGCCAGACCGATTGAATCACCGGATAATCTCTGTGCCATAATCCCAGATCCAACAACGGTGGCTAATAACAGGGCTGTGCCCAAGGCCTCGGCAACAAGCTTTTGGCTAACCGAATATCTGTTCATTAGACTGTCCTACAATAAAAAAACATCTATTATATGATTATATTGTTACAAACATGTGAGTCGTGAATGACATTAAAAGAATTGGCATACCTGGTAGCTGTTGCGGATTACCGTCATTTTGGCCATGCGGCTCAATCGTGTCATGTTAGTCAGCCGACTCTAAGTACCCAGTTGAAAAAACTGGAGCAGCGTTTAGGCGTTGCCCTGGTGGAAAGAAACAACAAGAATGTACATTTAACGCCTATTGGTGAACAAATTGTGATCCGTGCGCGGGAAATTTTAGCCAACGCAGATTCAATCGTTGAGCTGGCAAAAATGCAAAGTAGTGAACTGGTTGGTGCATTTAATTTAGGTGTAATCCCAACGCTGAGCCCCTATATATTGCCATGGATAGCGCCTTTGCTAAATGACAGTTTCAGTCAGTTAAACCTGATCGTTCATGAAGATATCACTGCTGAACTTGTGATTAAACTAAAAGAGCATCGGCTCGA
>CAKZFK010000193.1:22500-25227 GCA_936440205.1 Lepidonotus clava | reverse complement strand
GGGGAGAGTCTGGGCTTCGATTCGAGCCCCGGCACGCCTCCGCCGGACGTCCCGGTCGATGCGGGGCTCTCATTTAAGCGACGAAAAAGGGTAAAAACGGCCTTCCGGGGCCCGTACCTCGAGAGCGGGGAATTCCAGGGATTCCCCGTTGAGTGCATCTTGTAGAGGAGGTCCTGGTTCGATTCGAGCCCGAGATCAACTCCGTAGGACGAGCGGTCGAGGCGCGGTGCTCATTGCGGCTCCGTCCACACCCCTCGTGCGTGCACAGAAAGTGAAACGGCCGCCGTCCAGGATGGTAGCGGCTACGCTTCTGTCAGGATCGCTAAACCAAGCCAGAGGACGGCGGCGGTTTCAGTCGAAAAATTTCTAAGTCCGAAATTTCCGGTTTTCGTCCTCTCAGGCGTCTCCTCCTAGCCCGACGGGCCTGAAACTTTGCCTATGGGGGCCAACTCGGCCTGCCGCATCTTTTTGTCGGGCTGATGGTAGCGGCTACGGGCGCTCCTAACGGCACTTTCTGTGCACGCATGCCGGAAAGCCCTGGGAAATCCCTCGATATCTCTGGAACCGCAAGTCGCATCGACTCAAACGAGAGTGCGTTTCGAAGGGGAGAGTCTGGGCTTCGATTCGAGCCCCGGCACGCCTCCGCCGGACGTCCGGTCGATGCGGGGCTCTCATTTAAGCGACGAAAAAGGGTAAAAACGGCCTTCCGGGGCCCGTACCTCGAGAGCGGGGAATTCCAGGGATTCCCCGTCGAGTGCATCTTGTAGAGGAGGTCCTGGGCTTCGATTCGAGCCCGAGATCACCTCCGTAGGACGATCGGTCGAGGCGCGGTGCTCATTGCGGCTCCGTCCACACCCCTCGTGCGAGACGGTAGCGGCTACGGGCCAAACTCACTTTGTCAGGATGGTAGCGGCTACGCGTCCGTCAGGATCGCTAAACCAAGCCAGAGGACGGCGGCGGTTTCAGTCGAAAAATTTCTAAGTCCGAAATTTCCGGTTTTCGTCCCCTCAGGCGTCTCCTCCTAGCCCGACGGGCCTGAAATTTCGCCTATGGGGGCCAACTCGGCCTGCCGCATCTTTTTGTCGGGCTGATGGTAGCGGCTACGGGCGCTCCTAACGGCACTTTCTGTGCACGCATGCCGGAAAGCCCTGGGAAATCCCTCGATATCTCTGGAACCGCAAGTCGCGTCGACTCAAACGAGAGTGCGTTTCGAAGGGGAGAGTCTGGGCTTCGATTCGAGCCCCGGCACGCCTCCGCCGGACGTCCGGTCGATGCGGGGCTCTCATTTAAGCGACGAAAAAGGGTAAAAACGGCCTTCCGAGGCCCGTACCTCGAGAGCGGGGAATTCCAGGGATTCCCCTTCGAGTGCATCTTGTAGAGGAGGTCCTGGGCTTCGATTCGAGCCCAAGATCACCTCCGTAGGACGAGCGGTCGAGGCGCGGTGCTCATTTCCCCGCCCGTGCGTGCACAGAAAGTGCGAAACGCTAAACCAAGCCAGAGGACGGCGGCCGTCTCACTCGATCGCTAAACCAAGCCAGAGGACGGCGGCGGTTTCACTCGAAAAATTTCAAAGTCCAACATTTTTGGGTTTTCGGCCCCTCAGGCCGTTTTGCCCCGGTGCTCGTTGCGGCTCGTGCGAGACGGTAGCGGCGACGGGCCAAACTCACTTTGTCAGGATGGTAGCGGCTACGCGTCCGTCAGGATCGCTAAACCAAGCCAGAGGACGGCGGCGGTTTCAGTCGAAAAATTTCTAAGTCCGAAATTTCCGGTTTTCGTCCTCTCAGGCGTCTCCTCCTAGCCCGACGGGCCTGAAACTTCGCCTATGGGGGCCAACTCGGCCTGCCGCATCTTTTTGTCGGGCTGATGGTAGCGGCTACGGGCGCTCCTAACGGCACTTTCTGTGCACGCATGCCGGAAAGCCCTGGGAAATCCCTCGATATCTCTGGAACCGCAAGTCGCGTCGACTCAAACGAGAGTGCGTTTCGAAGGGGAGAGTCTGGGCTTCGATTCGAGCCCCGGCACGCCTCCGCCGGACGTCCGGTCGATGCGGGGCTCTCATTTAAGCGACGAAAAAGGGTAAAAACGGCCTTCCGAGGCCCGTACCTCGAGAGCGGGGAATTCCAGGGATTCCCTTTCGAGTGCATCTTGTAGAGGAGGTCCTGGGCTTCGATTCGAGCCCAAGATCACCTCCGTAGGACGAGCGGTCGAGGCGCGGTGCTCATTTCCCCGCCCGTGCGTGCACAGAAAGTGCGAAACGCTAAACCAAGCCAGAGGACGGCGGCCGTCTCACTCGATCGCTAAACCAAGCCAGAGGACGGCGGCGGTTTCACTCGAAAAATTTCAAAGTCCAACATTTTTGGGTTTTCGGCCCCTCAGGCCGTTTTGCCCCGGTGCTCGTTGCGGCTCGTGCGAGACGGTAGCGGCGACGGGCCAAACTCACTTTGTCAGGATGGTAGCGGCTACGCGTCCGTCAGGATCGCTAAACCAAGCCAGAGGACGGCGGCGGTTTCAGTCGAAAAATTTCTAAGTCCGAAATTTCCGGTTTTCGTCCTCTCAGGCGTCTCCTCCTAGCCCGACGGGCCTGAAATTTCACCTAGAGGGCCTACTCACCCTGCCGCATCTTTTTGTCGGGCTGAGGTTAGTGGCTGCGATCGCTCCTAGGGGGCGCTTTTGGCTTCCGAAGATTTCAAGGGCCCGGAATCGCCGGAATCGCCAAAATCGCCGAGG
>CAKZFK010000193.1:7500-12500 GCA_936440205.1 Lepidonotus clava | reverse complement strand
AAGTGCCGAGAAGCTTCGGCAGTCTCTGGTCTTTGGTCCTGCTACCCTCTGCTCCGTGCGTGCACAGAAAGTGCCGAGACGCTGCTGCCAGTCTTTGGCCCTGCTACCCTCTGCTCCGTGCGTGCACAGAAAGTGCCGAGAGGCTGCTGCCAGTCTCTGGTCTTTGTCCCTGCTACCCACTGCTCCGTGCGTGCACAGAAAGTGCCGAGAGGCTTTGGCAGTCTCTGGTCTTTGGCCATGCTACCCACTGCTCCGTGCGTGCACAGAAAGTGCCGAGAGGCTGCTGCCAGTCTTTGGCCCTGCTACCCACTGCTCCGTGCGTGCACAGAAAGTGCCGAGAGGCTTTGGCAGTCTCTGGTCTTTGGTCCTGCTACCCACTGCTCCGTGCGTGCACAGAAAGTGAGTCTGGCTGCTGCTCAGAGCCTGGCAGTGTTTGGTCTTTGGCCCTGTCCCTGCTCCGTGCGTGCACAGAAAGTAAGTGCGACTGCTTGAGAGAGCCTGAAGTTCTGCCCCAGTCTCTGGTCTTTGGCCCTGCTACCCTCTGCTCCGTGCGTGCACAGAAAGTGCCGAGAGGCTGCTGCCAGTCTTTGGCCCTGCTACCCTCTGCCACGCTGCGACCGGACGTCCGCCGGAGTCGTGCTGGGACTCGAATCGAAGCCCACACTCTCCCCTTCGAAACGCTGCCTGGTTTGAGTCGACGCGACTTGCGGATCCAGAGATATTTGCGATGCGGCTCCGTCCACAAGGGGCGTGGACGGAGCCGCATTCAGCACTGCTCCTCACCCGGGCCTCCCACGGGGCTGATCTGGGGCTCGAATCGAAGCTCAGCTCACGACCTACAATCGAAGCTCAGCTCACGACCTACGAGGCGAACTTCGAACGGAGTCCCTGCGATCGACGGATCCAGAGATGTTAGCTCCGTCCCTAATTCTTATGCGGGATTTACCCCACGATAGCCCGTCAGGGGCCCGAGTCTCCTTAACCGGGGATCCCCGAGACTCCGTCCGTAGACCACCTCGTAGGGCAGGTCCTGAGCTTCGATTCGAGCCCAAGATCAGCCCTGTGGGTCGAGCGGTTGAGGCGCTGTGCTCGTTGCGGCTCCGTCCACACCCCTCGTGCGTGCACAGAAAGTGAGGGAAAAGGGCTGACGGACAAAACGGGCCTTCCGGGGCCTGTATCTCCTCAACCGGCGATCGCAGGGACTCCGTTCGAAGTTCGCCTTGTAGGTCAGGTGCTGAACTTCGATTCGAGCCCCAGATCAGCCCCGTGGGAGGCCCGGGTGAGGCACAGTGCTGAATGCGGCTCCGTCCACGCCCCTTGTGGACGGAGCCGCATCGCTAATATCTCTGGATCCGCAAGTCGCGTCGACTCAAACGAGAGTGCGTTTCGAAGGGGAGAGTCTGGGCTTCGATTCGAGCCCCGGCACGCCTCCGCCGGACGTCCGGTCGATGCGGGGGCTCTCATTTAAGCGACGAAAAAGGGTAAAAACGGCCTTCCGGGGCCCGTACCTCGAGAGCGGGGAATTCCAGGGATTCCCCGTCGAGTGCATCTTGTAGAGGAGGTCCTGGGCTTCGATTCGAGCCCGAGATCACCTCCGTAGGACGATCGGTCGAGGCGCGGTGCTCATTGCGGCTCCGTCCACACCCCTCGTGCGAGACGGTAGCGGCTACGGGCCAAACTCACTTTGTCAGGATGGTAGCGGCTACGCGTCCGTCAGGATCGCTAAACCAAGCCAGAGGACGGCGGCGGTTTCAGTCGAAAAATTTCTAAGTCCGAAATTTCCGGTTTTCGTCCCCTCAGGCGTCTCCTCCTAGCCCGACGGGCCTGAAATTTCGCCTATGGGGGCCAACTCGGCCTGCCGCATCTTTTTGTCGGGCTGATGGTAGCGGCTACGGGCGCTCCTAACGGCACTTTCTGTGCACGCATGCCGGAAAGCCCTGGGAAATCCCTCGATATCTCTGGAACCGCAAGTCGCGTCGACTCAAACGAGAGTGCGTTTCGAAGGGGAGAGTCTGGGCTTCGATTCGAGCCCCGGCACGCCTCCGCCGGACGTCCGGTCGATGCGGGGCTCTCATTTAAGCGACGAAAAAGGGTAAAAAACGGCCTTCCGGGGCCCGTACCTCGAGAGCGGGGAATTCCAGGGATTCCCCGTTGAGTGCATCTTGT
Source organism: Lepidonotus clava (assembly GCA_936440205.1). Taxonomy (NCBI): domain Eukaryota; kingdom Metazoa; phylum Annelida; class Polychaeta; order Phyllodocida; family Polynoidae; genus Lepidonotus; species Lepidonotus clava. The sequence continues at coordinate 10,334 of CAKZFK010000193.1, read as the reverse complement.
AGAGGAGGTCCTGGGCTTCGATTCGAGCCCGAGATCAACTCCGTAGGACGAGCGGTCGAGGCGCGGTGCTCATTGCGGCTCCGTCCACACCCCTCGTGCGTGCACAGAAAGTGAAACGGCCGCCGTCCAGGATGGTAGCGGCTACGCTTCTGTCAGGATCGCTAAACCAAGCCAGAGGACGGCGGCGGTTTCAGTCGAAAAATTTCTAAGTCCGAAATTTCCGGTTTTCGTCCTCTCAGGCGTCTCCTCCTAGCCCGACGGGCCTGAAACTTTGCCTATGGGGGCCAACTCGGCCTGCCGCATCTTTTTGTCGGGCTGATGGTAGCGGCTACGGGCGCTCCTAACGGCACTTTCTGTGCACGCATGCCGGAAAGCCCTGGGAAATCCCTCGATATCTCTGGAACCGCAAGTCGCATCGACTCAAACGAGAGTGCGTTTCGAAGGGGAGAGTCTGGGCTTCGATTCGAGCCCCGGCACGCCTCCGCCGGACGTCCGGGCGATGCGGGGCTCTCATTTAAGCGACGAAAAAGGGTAAAAACGGCCTTCCGGGGCCCGTACCTCGAGAGCGGGGAATTCCAGGGATTCCCCGTCGAGTGCATCTTGTAGAGGAGGTCCTGGGCTTCGATTCGAGCCCGAGATCACCTCCGTAGGACGATCGGTCGAGGCGCGGTGCTCATTGCGGCTCCGTCCACACCCCTCGTGCGAGACGGTAGCGGCTACGGGCCAAACTCACTTTGGTCAGGATGGTAGCGGCTACGCGTCCGTCAGGATCGCTAAACCAAGCCAGAGGACGGCGGCGGTTTCAGTCGAAAAATTTCTAAGTCCGAAATTTCCGGTTTTCGTCCCCTCAGGCGTCTCCTCCTAGCCCGACGGGCCTGAAATTTCGCCTATGGGGGCCAACTCGGCCTGCCGCATCTTTTTGTCGGGCTGATGGTAGCGGCTACGGGCGCTCCTAACGGCACTTTCTGTGCACGCATGCCGGAAAGCCCTGGGAAATCCCTCGATATCTCTGGAACCGCAAGTCGCGTCGACTCAAACGAGAGTGCGTTTCGAAGGGGAGAGTCTGGGCTTCGATTCGAGCCCCGGCACGCCTCCGCCGGACGTCCGGTCGATGCGGGGCTCTCATTTAAGCGACGAAAAAGGGTAAAAACGGCCTTCCGAGGCCCGTACCTCGAGAGCGGGGAATTCCAGGGATTCCCCTTCGAGTGCATCTTGTAGAGGAGGTCCTGGGCTTCGATTCGAGCCCAAGATCACCTCCGTAGGACGAGCGGTCGAGGCGCGGTGCTCATTTCCCCGCCCGTGCGTGCACAGAAAGTGCGAAACGCTAAACCAAGCCAGAGGACGGCGGCCGTCTCACTCGATCGCTAAACCAAGCCAGAGGACGGCGGCGGTTTCACTCGAAAAATTTCAAAGTCCAACATTTTTGGGTTTTCGGCCCCTCAGGCCGTTTTGCCCCGGTGCTCGTTGCGGCTCGTGCGAGACGGTAGCGGCGACGGGCCAACTCACTTTGTCAGGATGGTAGCGGCTACGCGTCCGTCAGGATCGCTAAACCAAGCCAGAGGACGGCGGCGGTTTCAGTCGAAAAATTTCTAAGTCCGAAATTTCCGGTTTTCGTCCTCTCAGGCGTCTCCTCCTAGCCCGACGGGCCTGAAACTTCGCCTATGGGGGCCAACTCGGCCTGCCGCATCTTTTTGTCGGGCTGATGGTAGCGGCTACGGGCGCTCCTAACGGCACTTTCTGTGCACGCATGCCGGAAAGCCCTGGGAAATCCCTCGATATCTCTGGAACCGCAAGTCGCGTCGACTCAAACGAGAGTGCGTTTCGAAGGGGAGAGTCTGGGCTTCGATTCGAGCCCCGGCACGCCTCCGCCGGACGTCCGGTCGATGCGGGGCTCTCATTTAAGCGACGAAAAAGGGTAAAAACGGCCTTCCGAGGCCCGTACCTCGAGAGCGGGGAATTCCAGGGATTCCCTTTCGAGTGCATCTTGTAGAGGAGGTCCTGGGCTTCGATTCGAGCCCAAGATCACCTCCGTAGGACGAGCGGTCGAGGCGCGGTGCTCATTTCCCCGCCCGTGCGTGCACAGAAAGTGCGAAACGCTAAACCAAGCCAGAGGACGGCGGCCGTCTCACTCGATCGCTAAACCAAGCCAGAGGACGGCGGCGGTTTCACTCGAAAAATTTCAAAGTCCAACATTTTTGGGTTTTCGGCCCCTCAGGCCGTTTTGCCCCGGTGCTCGTTGCGGCTCGTGCGAGACGGTAGCGGCGACGGGCCAAACTCACTTTGTCAGGATGGTAGCGGCTACGCGTCCGTCAGGATCGCTAAACCAAGCACAGAGGACGGCGGCGGTTTCAGTCGAAAAATTTCTAAGTCCGAAATTTCCGGTTTTCGTCCTCTCAGGCGTCTCCTCCTAGCCCGACGGGCCTGAAATTTCACCTAGAGGGCCTACTCACCCTGCCGCATCTTTTTGTCGGGCTGAGGTTAGTGGCTGCGATCGCTCCTAGGGGGCGCTTTTGGCTTCCGAAGATTTCAAGGGCCCGGAACTCGCCGGAATCGCCAAAATCGCCGAGGATTCCAATACCTACAAAGATGCGCCTAAAGGTCCCCTACACCATGCAAAAAGAACGGAGTCGATCCGTCGAGCGGTTAACGAATGAGAGCCCGAAAACCGCCGTTTTTCCCCGTGACGCGGGTCAGAAAACCTCACTGCGTTTCCCTTATATAGGGGGGTGTCCTCAGCCGCAGCTCTCAAAAATTTTCTAAGTCCAAAAACGCGCTGGGGCAGGCGTTTGGGCTGCGCGCGTCGCAACCGCTCGCGGCAGCGACGCGAGACTTGG
>CAKZFK010000192.1:17500-22500 GCA_936440205.1 Lepidonotus clava | reverse complement strand
TCGCGGCTACCTCGAAACCGGCCCAAATCCTGCGTCTGAGCCCCAAAACCTGCTAGGCAGCCTCTCGCCGGCGCGGCCGTTTCACCAAACCCTGCTCGGCAGCCTCTCGCCGGCGCCGCCGTTTCACCGAACCCTGCTCGGCAGCCTCTCGCCGGCGCCGCCGTTTCACCACACCTTCTCCCGCCGCAGGCCAGAGCCTGCGTACGGCGTCGGCGGTCTCGCGGCTACCTCGAAACCGGCCCAAATCCTGCGTCTGAGCCCCAAAACCTGCTAGGCAGCCTCTCGCCGGCGCGGCCGTTTCACCAAACCCTGCTCGGCAGCCTCTCGCCGGCGCCGCCGTTTCACCAAACCCTGCTCGGCAGCCTCTCGCCGGCGCCGCCGTTTCACCATACCTTCTCCCGCCGCAGGCCAGAGCCTGCGTCGAGCGTCGACGGATCGTTACGCCAGGCCGGCGGACGGCCGCGGATTCACTTCCCAAGTCTCGCGTCGCTGCGGCGAGCCGTAGCGGCGCGCGCAGCCCGAACGCCTGCCCCAGCGCGTTTCTGTCCTCCCGCCGCGGCCAAACGCTCGACCCAGGCCTCCGGCGGACCTCGCCAGCGCGTCCGGCAGCTCGAGAAGGGCCTAGTTCCCAAGTCTCGCGTCGCTGCGTCGAGCCGTAGCGACGCGCGCAGCCCGAACGCCTGCCCCAGCGCGTTTCTGTCCTCCCGCCGCGGCCAAACGCTCGACCCAGGCCTCCGGCGGACCTCGCCAGCGCGTCCGGCAGCTCGAGAAGGGCCTAGTTCCCAAGTCTCGCGTCGCTGCCGCGAGCGGTTGCGACGCGCGCAGCCCAAACGCCTGCCCCAGCGCGTTTTTGGACTTAGAAAATTTTTGAGAGCTGCGGCTGAGGACACCCCCCTATATAAGGGAAACGCAGTGAGGTTTTCTGACCCGCGTCACGGGGAAAAACGGCGGTTTTCGGGCTCTCATTCGTTAACCGCTCGACGGATCGACTCCGTTCTTTTTGCATGGTGTAGGGGACCTTTAGGCGCATCTTTGTAGGTATTGGAATCCTCGGCGATTTTGGCGATTCCGGCGATTCCGGGCCCTTGAAATCTTCGGAAGCCAAAAGCGCCCCCTAGGAGCGATCGCAGCCACTAACCTCAGCCCGACAAAAAGATGCGGCAGGGTGAGTAGGCCCTCTAGGTGAAATTTCAGGCCCGTCGGGCTAGGAGGAGACGCCTGAGAGGACGAAAACCGGAAATTTCGGACTTAGAAATTTTTCGACTGAAACCGCCGCCGTCCTCTGGCTTGGTTTAGCGATCCTGACGGACGCGTAGCCGCTACCATCCTGACAAAGTGAGTTTGGCCCGTCGCCGCTACCGTCTCGCACGAGCCGCAACGAGCACCGGGGCAAAACGGCCTGAGGGGCCGAAAACCCAAAAATGTTGGACTTTGAAATTTTTCGAGTGAAACCGCCGCCGTCCTCTGGCTTGGTTTAGCGATCGAGTGAGACGGCCGCCGTCCTCTGGCTTGGTTTAGCGTTTCGCACTTTCTGTGCACGCACGGGCGGGGAAATGAGCACCGCGCCTCGACCGCTCGTCCTACGGAGGTGATCTTGGGCTCGAATCGAAGCCCAGGACCTCCTCTACAAGATGCACTCGAAAGGGAATCCCTGGAATTCCCCGCTCTCGAGGTACGGGCCTCGGAAGGCCGTTTTTACCCTTTTTCGTCGCTTAAATGAGAGCCCCGCATCGACCGGACGTCCGGCGGAGGCGTGCCGGGGCTCGAATCGAAGCCCAGACTCTCCCCTTCGAAACGCACTCTCGTTTGAGTCGACGCGACTTGCGGTTCCAGAGATATCGAGGGATTTCCCAGGGCTTTCCGGCATGCGTGCACAGAAAGTGCCGTTAGGAGCGCCCGTAGCCGCTACCATCAGCCCGACAAAAAGATGCGGCAGGCCGAGTTGGCCCCCATAGGCGAAATTTCAGGCCCGTCGGGCTAGGAGGAGACGCCTGAGAGGACGAAAACCGGAAATTTCGGACTTAGAAATTTTTCGACTGAAACCGCCGCCGTCCTCTGGCTTGGTTTAGCGATCCTGACGGACGCGTAGCCGCTACCATCCTGACAAAGTGAGTTTGGCCCGTCGCCGCTACCGTCTCGCACGAGCCGCAACGAGCACCGGGGCAAAACGGCCTGAGGGGCCGAAAACCCAAAAATGTTGGACTTTGAAATTTTTCGAGTGAAACCGCCGCCGTCCTCTGGCTTGGTTTAGCGATCGAGTGAGACGGCCGCCGTCCTCTGGCTTGGTTTAGCGTTTCGCACTTTCTGTGCACGCACGGGCGGGGAAATGAGCACCGCGCCTCGACCGCTCGTCCTACGGAGGTGATCTTGGGCTCGAATCGAAGCCCAGGACCTCCTCTACAAGATGCACTCGAAGGGGAATCCCTGGAATTCCCCGCTCTCGAGGTACGGGCCTCGGAAGGCCGTTTTTACCCTTTTTCGTCGCTTAAATGAGAGCCCCGCATCGACCGGACGTCCGGCGGAGGCGTGCCGGGGCTCGAATCGAAGCCCAGACTCTCCCCTTCGAAACGCACTCTCGTTTGAGTCGACGCGACTTGCGGTTCCAGAATATCGAGGGATTTCCCAGGGCTTTCCGGCATGCGTGCACAGAAAGTGCCGTTAGGAGCGCCCGTAGCCGCTACCATCAGCCCGACAAAAAGATGCGGCAGGCCGAGTTGGCCCCCATAGGCGAAATTTCAGGCCCGTCGGGCTAGGAGGAGACGCCTGAGGGGACGAAAACCGGAAATTTCGGACTTAGAAATTTTTCGACTGAAACCGCCGCCGTCCTCTGGCTTGGTTTAGCGATCCTGACGGACGCGTAGCCGCTACCATCCTGACAAAGTGAGTTTGGCCCGTAGCCGCTACCGTCTCGCACGAGGGGTGTGGACGGAGCCGCAATGAGCACCGCGCCTCGACCGATCGTCCTACGGAGGTGATCTCGGGCTCGAATCGAAGCCCAGGACCTCCTCTACAAGATGCACTCGACGGGGAATCCCTGGAATTCCCCGCTCTCGAGGTACGGGCCCCGGAAGGCCGTTTTTACCCTTTTTCGTCGCTTAAATGAGAGCCCCGCATCGACCGGACGTCCGGCGGAGGCGTGCCGGGGCTCGAATCGAAGCCCAGACTCTCCCCTTCGAAACGCACTCTCGTTTGAGTCGATGCGACTTGCGGTTCCAGAGATATCGAGGGATTTCCCAGGGCTTTCCGGCATGCGTGCACAGAAAGTGCCGTTAGGAGCGCCCGTAGCCGCTACCATCAGCCCGACAAAAAGATGCGGCAGGCCGAGTTGGCCCCCATAGGCAAAGTTTCAGGCCCGTCGGGCTAGGAGGAGACGCCTGAGAGGACGAAAACCGGAAATTTCGGACTTAGAAATTTTTCGACTGAAACCGCCGCCGTCCTCTGGCTTGGTTTAGCGATCCTGACAGAAGCGTAGCCGCTACCATCCTGGACGGCGGCCGTTTCACTTTCTGTGCACGCACGAGGGGTGTGGACGGAGCCGCAATGAGCACCGCGCCTCGAACCGCTCGTCCTACGGAGTTGATCTCGGGCTCGAATCGAAGCCCAGGACCTCCTCTACAAGATGCACTCAACGGGGAATCCCTGGAATTCCCCGCTCTCGAGGTACGGGCCCCGGAAGGCCGTTTTTACCCTTTTTCGTCGCTTAAATGAGAGCCCCGCATCGACCGGACGTCCGGCGGAGGCGTGCCGGGGCTCGAATCGAAGCCCAGACTCTCCCCTTCGAAACGCACTCTCGTTTGAGTCGACGCGACTTGCGGTTCCAGAGATATCGAGGGATTTCCCAGGGCTTTCCGGCATGCGTGCACAGAAAGTGCCGTTAGGAGCGCCCGTAGCCGCTACCATCAGCCCGACAAAAAGATGCGGCAGGCCGAGTTGGCCCCCATAGGCGAAATTTCAGGCCCGTCGGGCTAGGAGGAGACGCCTGAGGGGACGAAAACCGGAAATTTCGGACTTAGAAATTTTTCGACTGAAACCGCCGCCGTCCTCTGGCTTGGTTTAGCGATCCTGACGGACGCGTAGCCGCTACCATCCTGACAAAGTGAGTTTGGCCCGTAGCCGCTACCGTCTCGCACGAGGGGTGTGGACGGAGCCGCAATGAGCACCGCGCCTCGACCGATCGTCCTACGGAGGTGATCTCGGGCTCGAATCGAAGCCCAGGACCTCCTCTACAAGATGCACTCGACGGGGAATCCCTGGAATTCCCCGCTCTCGAGGTACGGGCCCCGGAAGGCCGTTTTTACCCTTTTTCGTCGCTTAAATGAGAGCCCCGCATCGACCGGACGTCCGGCGGAGGCGTGCCGGGGCTCGAATCGAAGCCCAGACTCTCCCCTTCGAAACGCACTCTCGTTTGAGTCGACGCGACTTGCGGATCCAGAGATATTAGCGATGCGGCTCCGTCCACAAGGGGCGTGGACGGAGCCGCATTCAGCACTGTGCCTCACCCGGGCCTCCCACGGGGCTGATCTGGGGCTCGAATCGAAGTTCAGCACCTGACCTACAAGGCGAACTTCGAACGGAGTCCCTGCGATCGCCGGTTGAGGAGATACAGGCCCCGGAAGGCCCGTTTTGTCCGTCAGCCCTTTTCCTCACTTTCTGTGCACGCACGAGGGGTGTGGACGGAGCCGCAACGAGCACAGCGCCTCAACCGCTCGACCCACAGGGCTGATCTTGGGCTCGAATCGAAGCTCAGGACCTGCCCTACGAGGTGGTCTACGGACGGAGTCTCGGGGATCCCCGGTTAAGGAGACTCGGGCCCCTGACGGGCTATCGTGGGGTAAATCCCGCATAAGAATTAGGGACGGAGCTAACATCTCTGGATCCGTCGATCGCAGGGACTCCGTTCGAAGTTCGCCTCGTAGGTCGTGAGCTGAGCTTCGATTCGAGCCCCAGATCAGCCCCGTGGGAGGCCCGGGTGAGGAGCAGTGCTGAATGCGGCTCCGTCC
>CAKZFK010000192.1:0-7500 GCA_936440205.1 Lepidonotus clava | reverse complement strand
CCAAACCCTGCTCGGCAGCCTCTCGCCGGCGCCGCCGTTTCACCAAACCCTGCTCGGCAGCCTCTCGCCGGCGCCGCCGTTTCACCATACCTTCTCCCGCCGCAGGCCAGAGCCTGCGTCGAGCGTCGACGGATCGTTACGCCAGGCCGGCGGACGGCCGCGGATTCACTTCCCAAGTCTCGCGTCGCTGCGGCGAGCCGTAGCGGCGCGCGCAGCCCGAACGCCTGCCCCAGCGCGTTTCTGTCCTCCCGCCGCGGCCAAACGCTCGACCCAGGCCTCCGGCGGACCTCGCCAGCGCGTCCGGCAGCTCGAGAAGGGCCTAGTTCCCAAGTCTCGCGTCGCTGCGTCGAGCCGTAGCGACGCGCGCAGCCCGAACGCCTGCCCCAGCGCGTTTCTGTCCTCCCGCCGCGGCCAAACGCTCGACCCAGGCCTCCGGCGGACCTCGCCAGCGCGTCCGGCAGCTCGAGAAGGGCCTAGTTCCCAAGTCTCGCGTCGCTGCCGCGAGCGGTTGCGACGCGCGCAGCCCAAACGCCTGCCCCAGCGCGTTTTTGGACTTAGAAAATTTTTGAGAGCTGCGGCTGAGGACACCCCCCTATATAAGGGAAACGCAGTGAGGTTTTCTGACCCGCGTCACGGGGAAAAACGGCGGTTTTCGGGCTCTCATTCGTTAACCGCTCGACGGATCGACTCCGTTCTTTTTGCATGGTGTAGGGGACCTTTAGGCGCATCTTTGTAGGTATTGGAATCCTCGGCGATTTTGGCGATTCCGGCGATTCCGGGCCCTTGAAATCTTCGGAAGCCAAAAGCGCCCCCTAGGAGCGATCGCAGCCACTAACCTCAGCCCGACAAAAAGATGCGGCAGGGTGAGTAGGCCCTCTAGGTGAAATTTCAGGCCCGTCGGGCTAGGAGGAGACGCCTGAGAGGACGAAAACCGGAAATTTCGGACTTAGAAATTTTTCGACTGAAACCGCCGCCGTCCTCTGGCTTGGTTTAGCGATCCTGACGGACGCGTAGCCGCTACCATCCTGACAAAGTGAGTTTGGCCCGTCGCCGCTACCGTCTCGCACGAGCCGCAACGAGCACCGGGGCAAAACGGCCTGAGGGGCCGAAAACCCAAAAATGTTGGACTTTGAAATTTTTCGAGTGAAACCGCCGCCGTCCTCTGGCTTGGTTTAGCGATCGAGTGAGACGGCCGCCGTCCTCTGGCTTGGTTTAGCGTTTCGCACTTTCTGTGCACGCACGGGCGGGGAAATGAGCACCGCGCCTCGACCGCTCGTCCTACGGAGGTGATCTTGGGCTCGAATCGAAGCCCAGGACCTCCTCTACAAGATGCACTCGAAAGGGAATCCCTGGAATTCCCCGCTCTCGAGGTACGGGCCTCGGAAGGCCGTTTTTACCCTTTTTCGTCGCTTAAATGAGAGCCCCGCATCGACCGGACGTCCGGCGGAGGCGTGCCGGGGCTCGAATCGAAGCCCAGACTCTCCCCTTCGAAACGCACTCTCGTTTGAGTCGACGCGACTTGCGGTTCCAGAGATATCGAGGGATTTCCCAGGGCTTTCCGGCATGCTGTGCACAGAAAGTGCCGTTAGGAGCGCCCGTAGCCGCTACCATCAGCCCGACAAAAAGATGCGGCAGGCCGAGTTGGCCCCCATAGGCGAAGTTTCAGGCCCGTCGGGCTAGGAGGAGACGCCTGAGAGGACGAAAACCGGAAATTTCGGACTTAGAAATTTTTCGACTGAAACCGCCGCCGTCCTCTGGCTTGGTTTAGCGATCCTGACGGACGCGTAGCCGCTACCATCCTGACAAAGTGAGTTTGGCCCGTCGCCGCTACCGTCTCGCACGAGCCGCAACGAGCACCGGGGCAAAACGGCCTGAGGGGCCGAAAACCCAAAAATGTTGGACTTTGAAATTTTTCGAGTGAAACCGCCGCCGTCCTCTGGCTTGGTTTAGCGATCGAGTGAGACGGCCGCCGTCCTCTGGCTTGGTTTAGCGTTTCGCACTTTCTGTGCACGCACGGGCGGGGAAATGAGCACCGCGCCTCGACCGCTCGTCCTACGGAGGTGATCTTGGGCTCGAATCGAAGCCCAGGACCTCCTCTACAAGATGCACTCGAAGGGGAATCCCTGGAATTCCCCGCTCTCGAGGTACGGGCCTCGGAAGGCCGTTTTTACCCTTTTTCGTCGCTTAAATGAGAGCCCCGCATCGACCGGACGTCCGGCGGAGGCGTGCCGGGGCTCGAATCGAAGCCCAGACTCTCCCCTTCGAAACGCACTCTCGTTTGAGTCGACGCGACTTGCGGTTCCAGAGATATCGAGGGATTTCCCAGGGCTTTCCGGCATGCGTGCACAGAAAGTGCCGTTAGGAGCGCCCGTAGCCGCTACCATCAGCCCGACAAAAAGATGCGGCAGGCCGAGTTGGCCCCCATAGGCGAAATTTCAGGCCCGTCGGGCTAGGAGGAGACGCCTGAGGGGACGAAAACCGGAAATTTCGGACTTAGAAATTTTTCGACTGAAACCGCCGCCGTCCTCTGGCTTGGTTTAGCGATCCTGACGGACGCGTAGCCGCTACCATCCTGACAAAGTGAGTTTGGCCCGTAGCCGCTACCGTCTCGCACGAGGGGTGTGGACGGAGCCGCAATGAGCACCGCGCCTCGACCGATCGTCCTACGGAGGTGATCTCGGGCTCGAATCGAAGCCCAGGACCTCCTCTACAAGATGCACTCGACGGGGAATCCCTGGAATTCCCCGCTCTCGAGGTACGGGCCCCGGAAGGCCGTTTTTACCCTTTTTCGTCGCTTAAATGAGAGCCCCGCATCGACCGGACGTCCGGCGGAGGCGTGCCGGGGCTCGAATCGAAGCCCAGACTCTCCCCTTCGAAACGCACTCTCGTTTGAGTCGATGCGACTTGCGGTTCCAGAGATATCGAGGGATTTCCCAGGGCTTTCCGGCATGCGTGCACAGAAAGTGCCGTTAGGAGCGCCCGTAGCCGCTACCATCAGCCCGACAAAAAGATGCGGCAGGCCGAGTTGGCCCCCATAGGCAAAGTTTCAGGCCCGTCGGGCTAGGAGGAGACGCCTGAGAGGACGAAAACCGGAAATTTCGGACTTAGAAATTTTTCGACTGAAACCGCCGCCGTCCTCTGGCTTGGTTTAGCGATCCTGACAGAAGCGTAGCCGCTACCATCCTGGACGGCGGCCGTTTCACTTTCTGTGCACGCACGAGGGGTGTGGACGGAGCCGCAATGAGCACCGCGCCTCGACCGCTCGTCCTACGGAGTTGATCTCGGGCTCGAATCGAAGCCCAGGACCTCCTCTACAAGATGCACTCAACGGGGAATCCCTGGAATTCCCCGCTCTCGAGGTACGGGCCCCGGAAGGCCGTTTTTACCCTTTTTCGTCGCTTAAATGAGAGCCCCGCATCGACCGGACGTCCGGCGGAGGCGTGCCGGGGCTCGAATCGAAGCCCAGACTCTCCCCTTCGAAACGCACTCTCGTTTGAGTCGACGCGACTTGCGGTTCCAGAGATATCGAGGGATTTCCCAGGGCTTTCCGGCATGCGTGCACAGAAAGTGCCGTTAGGAGCGCCCGTAGCCGCTACCATCAGCCCGACAAAAAGATGCGGCAGGCCGAGTTGGCCCCCATAGGCGAAATTTCAGGCCCGTCGGGCTAGGAGGAGACGCCTGAGGGGACGAAAACCGGAAATTTCGGACTTAGAAATTTTTCGACTGAAACCGCCGCCGTCCTCTGGCTTGGTTTAGCGATCCTGACGGACGCGTAGCCGCTACCATCCTGACAAAGTGAGTTTGGCCCGTAGCCGCTACCGTCTCGCACGAGGGGTGTGGACGGAGCCGCAATGAGCACCGCGCCTCGACCGATCGTCCTACGGAGGTGATCTCGGGCTCGAATCGAAGCCCAGGACCTCCTCTACAAGATGCACTCGACGGGGAATCCCTGGAATTCCCCGCTCTCGAGGTACGGGCCCCGGAAGGCCGTTTTTACCCTTTTTCGTCGCTTAAATGAGAGCCCCGCATCGACCGGACGTCCGGCGGAGGCGTGCCGGGGCTCGAATCGAAGCCCAGACTCTCCCCTTCGAAACGCACTCTCGTTTGAGTCGACGCGACTTGCGGATCCAGAGATATTAGCGATGCGGCTCCGTCCACAAGGGGCGTGGACGGAGCCGCATTCAGCACTGTGCCTCACCCGGGCCTCCCACGGGGCTGATCTGGGGCTCGAATCGAAGTTCAGCACCTGACCTACAAGGCGAACTTCGAACGGAGTCCCTGCGATCGCCGGTTGAGGAGATACAGGCCCCGGAAGGCCCGTTTTGTCCGTCAGCCCTTTTCCTCACTTTCTGTGCACGCACGAGGGGTGTGGACGGAGCCGCAACGAGCACAGCGCCTCAACCGCTCGACCCACAGGGCTGATCTTGGGCTCGAATCGAAGCTCAGGACCTGCCCTACGAGGTGGTCTACGGACGGAGTCTCGGGGATCCCCGGTTAAGGAGACTCGGGCCCCTGACGGGCTATCGTGGGGTAAATCCCGCATAAGAATTAGGGACGGAGCTAACATCTCTGGATCCGTCGATCGCAGGGACTCCGTTCGAAGTTCGCCTCGTAGGTCGTGAGCTGAGCTTCGATTCGAGCCCCAGATCAGCCCCGTGGGAGGCCCGGGTGAGGAGCAGTGCTGAATGCGGCTCCGTCCACGCCCCTTGTGGACGGAGCCGCATCGCAAATATCTCTGGATCCGCAAGTCGCGTCGACTCAAACCAGGCAGCGTTTCGAAGGGGAGAGTGTGGGCTTCGATTCGAGTCCCAGCACGACTCCGGCGGACGTCCGGTCGCAGCGTGGCAGAGGGTAGCAGGGCCAAAGACTGGCAGCAGCCTCTCGGCACTTTCTGTGCACGCACGGAGCAGAGGGTAGCAGGGCCAAAGACCAGAGACTGGGGCAGAACTTCAGGCTCTCTCAAGCAGTCGCACTTACTTTCTGTGCACGCACGGAGCAGGGACAGGGCCAAAGACCAAACACTGCCAGGCTCTGAGCAGCAGCCAGACTCACTTTCTGTGCACGCACGGAGCAGTGGGTAGCAGGACCAAAGACCAGAGACTGCCAAAGCCTCTCGGCACTTTCTGTGCACGCACGGAGCAGTGGGTAGCAGGGCCAAAGACTGGCAGCAGCCTCTCGGCACTTTCTGTGCACGCACGGAGCAGTGGGTAGCATGGCCAAAGACCAGAGACTGCCAAAGCCTCTCGGCACTTTCTGTGCACGCACGGAGCAGTGGGTAGCAGGGACAAAGACCAGAGACTGGCAGCAGCCTCTCGGCACTTTCTGTGCACGCACGGAGCAGAGGGTAGCAGGGCCAAAGACTGGCAGCAGCGTCTCGGCACTTTCTGTGCACGCACGGAGCAGAGGGTAGCAGGACCAAAGACCAGAGACTGCCGAAGCTTCTCGGCACTTTCTGTGCACGCACGGAGCAGTGGGTAGCAGGGACAAAGACCAGAGACTGGCAGCAGCCTCTCGGCACTTTCTGTGCACGCACGGAGCAGAGGGTAGCAGGGCCAAAGACTGGCAGCAGCCTCTCGGCACTTTCTGTGCACGCACGGAGCAGTGGGTAGCAGGACCAAAGACCAGAGACTGCCAAAGCTTCTCGGCACTTTCTGTGCACGCACGGAGCAGTGGGTAGCAGGGACAAAGACCAGAGACTGCCAAAGCCTCTCGGCACTTTCTGTGCACGCACGGAGCAGTTCGTAGCAGGGACAAAGACCAGAGACTGGCAGCAGCCTCTCGGCACTTTCTGTGCACGCACGGAGCAGAGGGTAGCAGGGCCAAAGACTGGCAGCAGCCTCTCGGCACTTTCTGTGCACGCACGGAGCAGTGGGTAGCAGGACCAAAGACCAGAGACTGCCAAAGCGTCTCGGCACTTTCTGTGCACGCACGGAGCAGTTCGTAGCAGGGACAAAGACCAGAGACTGGCAGCAGCCTCTCGGCACTTTCTGTGCACGCACGGAGCAGAGGGTAGCAGGGCCAAAGACTGGCAGCAGCCTCTCGGCACTTTCTGTGCACGCACGGAGCAGTGGGTAGCATGGCCAAAGACCAGAGACTGCCAAAGCCTCTCGGCACTTTCTGTGCACGCACGGAGCAGTGGGTAGCAGGGACAAAGACCAGAGACTGGCAGCAGCCTCTCGGCACTTTCTGTGCACGCACGGAGCAGAGGGTAGCAGGGCCAAAGACTGGCAGCAGCCTCTCGGCACTTTCTGTGCACGCACGGAGCAGTGGGTAGCAGGACCAAAGACCAGAGACTGCCAAAGCTTCTCGGCACTTTCTGTGCACGCACGGAGCAGTGGGTAGCAGGGACAAAGACCAGAGACTGCCAAAGCCTCTCGGCACTTTCTGTGCACGCACGGAGCAGTTCGTAGCAGGGACAAAGACCAGAGACTGGCAGCAGCCTCTCGGCACTTTCTGTGCACGCACGGAGCAGTGGGTAGCAGCTAGGGCCAAAGACCAAAGACTGCCAAAGCCTCTCGGCACTTTCTGTGCACGCACGGAGCAGAGGGTAGCAGGGCCAAAGACCAGAGACTTGCAGCAGCCTCTCGGCACTTTCTGTGCACGCACGGAGCAGGGCCAAAGACCAAAGACAGAACTTCAGGCTCTCTCAGCAGACTCAGCGTGCCAGACTCACTTTCTGTGCACGCACGGAGCAGTCAAAGACCAGAGACTGGCAGCAGGCTCTCGGCACTTTCTGTGCACGCACGGAGCAGTGGGTAGCAGGCAGGCAGTCGGGGCCAAAGCCGCCGAGGGGAGGAGGAGGAGCGGGGATGGATGTACAACGACATCGAACAGCTGTCGCACCGACGACATGGCGGAGAGCTCGTGCACGCGGGCAGGCGGGCGGGCGACCGACCGGACAGACGGACGGCAGCGGCCAGCCCCGTCGTCCTCTCCGTCCCGACGAGGGAGGAGAGGAGAGGGGCTGCCGCCGCCGACCGACCGCCGGCCGGACGGACCCGCCGCACTGCACCGACAGAGCACGGCTCACCTGCCTTTGGGAGATGTGTCCATCTGGATGTGGACAAATCTCCCGGTCGTCAGGCTAAGCCTCAATTGCTCGCAGTGTGGTGGCTGCTCAAACAAATTACGGCACCCGGACCGAGACCTAGGTCGTCTACGAATGATTTGGCGCCTCCACGTCGCATGGGGTGGGTATTTTTACAGCCTTGCCTGTCGCGCCGAGTCGTCGCCAGGAAAAGGGCTGCTGTTGCTGTGGCTCTGCCACCGCGGGCGCCGAAGACGGTCGGCCCGCGAGTATCGCTGCCTCCCGAGGCGGAGGCGCTGAAGAAATCGTCGCATGTCTGGGCGGGATTCTGGCTTAGAGGCGTTCAGCCATAATCCCCCGGATGGTAGCGTCGCACCATTGGCTCGTCAGCCAAGCACATGAACCAAATGTCCGAACCTGCGGTTCCTCTCGTACTGAGCAGGATTACCATTGCAACGACAAGTCATCAGTAG
>CAKZFK010000191.1:0-25354 GCA_936440205.1 Lepidonotus clava | reverse complement strand
TTCATATTTTGTAGGTTATTTGGACTTTTTCCATTTTTCCCAATCAAGCAGAGCCCAAATTTGTTCGTTTATTGCAAAAAATTGACTTTTTTTAAGGAAAACACCTGTAAGAGGTGTATTGGGAATTCATGGTGAAGCTACCAACTGCCGCTGTTCATGAAATTAAATCTAGAGAGGAGAAAGACGCATGGATGTGTTTAACAAGCCACAGGGCATAGACCCAGATATTGTTAAAAACCTTGGGCCTCTTGCCACCTTGGTGGGACGGTGGGAAGGAGATAAGGGGCTCGATGTGTCCCCATCCAAAGAGGGCTCCGTCGAGACCACCTATCGTGAACAGGTGACCTTCGAGCCCTTAGGTCCAGTCGTGAACGGTCCGCAAGTACTCTATGGATTGCGATATGCCATGGTGGCCTGGCCCTTGGGACAAGAGGACCCTTTTCATGAAGAGGTCGGGTATTGGTTATGGGATGCCCAGGCGACACAAGTCATGCGTTGTTTTATTGTCCCTCGGGCTGTGGTAGTCAATGCAGGAGGCACAGTTGATCCCAAGGCGACCACCTTCACCTTGGCGGCTGATGTGGGATCGGAAACTTTTGGGGTCATGTCCAATCCTTTCCTGGATGCGGCTTTTAAAACCGTGCGGTATGAATTGACCGTGAACATTTCGGGGTCGGGGCAATGGAGTTATGAGGAAGACACGCAATTGCAGATTCAAGGACAAGCAGGCCTGTTCCATCATACCGATACTAACATTCTGACTAAAAGTGCCTAGGACTGGCATCATATCAAAAGGGAAATATTTTTCATGAGCGATCAAGGCTTGGATCTTGAGTATTTTAAAGGCAAGCTGGTCAATCTTCGGCAGGAGTTGCAACAGGTTGATGAAGAGGGAGGCGACTCCACACAACGCGTGGAGCTTGATCAATCTAAAGTCGGACGTCTCTCGCGCATGGACGCACTGCAAGTTCAAGCCATGTCGGTTGAGTCATCGCGGCGACGTGCCATACAAGTTCAACGCATTGATGGGGCTCTGCAACGGATGGAGAAAGGTGACTATGGCCTTTGTTTAAAATGTGAAGAGGCGATTGCCATCAAACGGCTTGAATTTGACCCCACCGCCTTTACCTGTATTGATTGCGCGAATCAACAAAACTAACGAGGATCATCATGAAAAAGTTTCATCTCGCCTTGAATGTCCCTGACATTGAGACCTCTGTCCCTGAATATACGATCCGATTTCAGAAAGAGCCGGATCTCGTCATTCCCGGAGAATATGCTTTGTGGCGTACAGAGACCCTGAATATCTCTATTCGAAACGTCCAAGAGGGAGCCCGTGGGACCTTACGTCATCTTGGCTGGGAATACAGCGAGGCCGAGAGCTTTCAGACATCGAAAGATGGGAACGGTATCCTGTGGGAAGAGTTTACTGCGGAACAACAAGCGCGAGAAATTGAAGAATTATGGCCAGGGTCGGGATACCGTCCTCACGTCTCATCCTCTTAGTTTGACCAAGACCATCACGACTCCATGACCCAGGGAACTATCCAAGAATTACTCTGCCCCCTTTGCCTGCATACAGAGGTCGAACAAGAGTATTACGAAGATAGACGGCGTCGGTTTCATCAATGTCGTCGGTGTCAGCTGGTGTTTATCCCTTCAGAACAGCGCCTTAGCCGTGAAGAGGAAAAAGCGGCCTACGACCTGCATCAAAACCGTCCAGACGATCCACAATACCGAAAGTTTTTGAGTCGGCTCTTCGATCCGCTTTGTCTACGTGTAGAACCTGAGGTTGGTGGTTTAGATTTCGGATCAGGCCCAGGCCCCACCCTCTCAGTGATGTTCGAAGAGGTCGGCCATCACATGACGCTGTTCGATTTTTTTTATGCGAATGATCCGTCAGTACTTGATCGGACGTATGGATTCATCACAGCCACCGAAGTCCTCGAACATCTTCATCATCCTCAGCAAGAATTGTCGCGATTATGGACATGTCTCAATCCAGGAGGGTACCTTGGCATTATGACCAAATTGGTGTGGGGTCGAGAAGCCTTCAGAACGTGGCATTATAAAAATGACCTGACACATGTGTGTTTTTATTCTCGCGCCACATTTGAATGGCTTGCGTCACAATGGAAAGCCGAACTGACTTTCATTGGTGCGGATGTCATGTTATTGAAGAAACCAAACGTTGTACGCTAACAGGATTTAGTGCGGCCTGTTGATGCCTCTTCTATTCCCATCCTTCCAACACGATCTTCCCAATGGTTCGTCCGCCTTCCAAGGCTGCGTGGGCCTTCCGAATGTTCTCTGCGTTAATGGGCTGCATGACATCCTGGACCGTCGTCGTGAGAATGCGGCTATCGATCAGTCGGGCAATTTCATCGAGTAGGTAATGTTGTTCAATCATATCGGTCGTCTTGTAGAGAGGACGGGTGAACATTAATTCCCAATGGAATGAGGCACTTTTCTTTTTCAATAGGTTCACTGGGAGAGGGCTTTCATTTTCAACGATGCTGCAGATTCGCCCTTGCGGGGCAATGACCTGAGCCGCTGCAGGAAAATGTTGATCGGTGTTTTGAAGAATAAAGACATAGTCGACCTGTTCGCGACCCAGAGACTTTAACTGGGCGGCCATATCTTCATGATGATTAATGATATGGTGCGCACCCTGTTTTTTACACCAGGTCACCGTCTCTGCACGAGAAGCGGTCGCGATAACTTCCAGGCCTGCTGTATTGGCAGCGAGTTGAATTGCAATGGATCCCACCCCTCCGGCCCCGCCGATGATCAGGATCGTTTTCCGAGGGAGCGCCGTGGGCGGTGTTGGTACCTGTAACCGATGAAACAGGCCTTCCCAAGCCGTAATCGCTGTTAACGGGAGTGCCGCCGCTTGCGAAAAAGACAAAGACGTCGGCATATGTCCGACGATGCACTCATCGACTAATTGGTATTCCGAATTCGATCCTGCCCTGGAAATATCTCCGGCATAATAGACCTTATCTCCAGGTTGAAAGAGACTTGCGTCGGGTCCAACTGCCGTGACTTCTCCTGCCGCATCCCAGCCTAATACGCGAGGAGGTTTCTGAGGATTCGTCAAACTCTGCCTGATTTTAAAATCAACGGGATTGACCGCAATAGCCTCGACTTTGACGAGTAAATCGCGCCCCGTGGGTTCCGGACTGGGAGTATCGAATTCTAAAAATGATGTTGCTTCATTGAGCGGGACCGCACCGACAAATCCGATGGCTTTCATCGTAACCTCCACCTATTTTGTAATACTTCTTTGATCAACTCGAAGAGTAGGGTATCAGTAGTTGATTGACAAGTCGAATGTAAGGTGGACTCTTTCTAATGGGACCATCATCCCAATCCAAAAGAACTGAGAGCGGACCTGTGGCATCGTTGTTTCATCATCTTTCACGTGCGCTCTATCTTTTCTGCTTGATCGCGGGGGGCGGAGTGGTCCTTGCCGTTGTCTTAGGGTTTTTCGCTGAATATTCATGGTTTTTTGATTTATTTTCTCATTTTCACATGCAGTATGTCGGCGTACTGCTTATGGTAATTCCCTGCGCTCTGATGGTCCGTTCGTATTGGGTTTCTGCCATTCTCGGTATAGTAGCTCTTTTCCTGGGTTCCCTGCTGCTTCCTTATTTTATTGGTGATGACGTCACCCCAGATCCCCAACGGCCTACCTATAGAATTATGTTGAGTAACGTCTATACCGCCAATACAAACTATCAAGCAGTGATTGACCTTATCAGGCAATTTGACCCTGATATGATTGTGTTGGAAGAGGTGAGTCACGCGTGGATGCAACATCTTGCTCCACTCTGGCCGACCTATCCCTATGTGACAGCCATGCCACAGGAAGATAATTTCGGCATCGCCTTTCTGAGTAAGATCAAGCCTGTGAACGAACGTATTGTCTTTAAGGGGAAGGCGTATGTCCCTTCTACTGTGGCGACTCTTGACCTTCCAGGTGGGCGAATAACCGTGATTGGTACGCACCCGGTGCCTCCAATGGGCCAAGCCGGATGGTCATTGCGCAATGAGCAACTTTCAGCTCTTACTGAATATATTCCAAGGGTTTCAGCCCCTCTTCTTTTGCTAGGGGACTTGAATATGAGTCCTTGGTCTCCTTTCTTTCAAAGTTTTTTGAAACGTACGCAGTTACAGGATTGCTCGACGGGGCAAGGTGTGCACGCTACGTGGCCGACCTTTCAACCGTTCATGTTAATCCCGCTCGATCATTGTCTCCATTCTTCCCACATTACCATTATTGAGAAGCAGGTTGGCCCTGACGTGGGGTCTGATCATTATCCCATCATCGTAGACTTTCAATTGCCTCCTTTATCAGAATCCTAAGCTATCGCATATCGGAGGTTCTCCACCGTCTTTTCTCAAAAGACAGTTTTCTTTAATTTTCTGTATAGTACCCCTTGTGAAAATTCAAGAAGTCGACCTTGTCATTGTTGGAGCGGGTGCAGCCGGGTTGGCTACGGCGATCTTTGCGGCTGAAGGTAATCCGAATCTCAGCATTGTCCTTCTCGATGGTGCGAAGACCCTCGGCGCGAAAATTCTTGTGTCTGGTGGTGGGCGTTGCAATGTGACGAATAAAAAAGTTGCTCCCGCAGATTTTCATGCGCCTCGGCCACTTGTTCAACGTATTCTCAAGCGTTTTGATGAACGAAAGGCTGTCGACTGGTTTGCGTCATTAGGGGTTCCGCTCAAGGAGGAACCTTTGGGCAAGCTTTTTCCCGCAAGCAATACGGCCAAGACTGTCTTGCAGGCATTACTATGTCGTTGCGATGCATTACAGGTCTCCGTCCTTCCCAACCATCGGGTACAGCAGATTACTGCGATGGAAAAATATTTTCAGATCTCCCATTCACAAGGATCGGTACATTGTCGAACGTTGATCATGGCGACGGGTGGCCAATCCCTCCCCAAGTCCGGATCGGACGGGCAGGGGTGGGGGATGGTTCAGCAATTGGGGCATACCGTGACGCCTCCCTACCCAGCGTTGGTGCCCCTCATGCTGGAGGAGTCTTGTTTTCATGCTGAGCTCTCTGGAACCTCTCATGAGGTTGCCCTGACGACATGGGCAGAAGGCAAGATCATTGATCGACGCCGAGGGAGTCTCCTCTGGACTCATTTTGGAATGAGTGGACCGGTGGTCCTCGATGCGAGTCGTTTTTGGGTGATGGCCCAGGCTCAAGGAAAACAGGCATCCGTCACGCTCTCATTTTTTCCTGATGAAACCTTTGAATCACTTGATGCACGACTCCTAGAAACAGCAGGGCCGAAAGGGAAAAGAAGCGTGGAGTCGATTCTGTCCGATCAGTTGCCGAGTCGTGTGGTGAAAGCTTTGTGTGCTTCTTGTGATGAGCAGGTGAAACGAGACTCCCAGAGAATCAGCAATGGGATATCCGGGCAGCCACTGGGGACGATAGTCGTGAGTCAACTTTCTCGATCTTCTCGCCGTGACTTGGCCCGAATGCTCACCGAATTTCCTGTTCCCGTTCTAAGAGCCAGAGGTTGGAATTTCGCAGAGGTGACGGCTGGCGGTGTACCACTTCAGGAAGTCAATGTTTCGACCATGGAGTCCCGGAAGGTGCCAGGGCTCTATCTCGTGGGGGAGATGTTGGATTGTGATGGGCGTATTGGTGGATTTAATTTTCAGTGGGCGTGGTCTACGGGTTTTATTGCAGGGACCGATGCGGCCAAGGGCAAGGCCCTT
This sequence comes from Lepidonotus clava, assembly GCA_936440205.1. Classification (NCBI taxonomy): domain Eukaryota; kingdom Metazoa; phylum Annelida; class Polychaeta; order Phyllodocida; family Polynoidae; genus Lepidonotus; species Lepidonotus clava. Next base: position 19,611 of record CAKZFK010000191.1, on the reverse strand, counting down.
GGTTCTCAGGTGTAATCTTTCCGAGAGGTTAGGCCGGGGAAGAGGACATGTGCCTCTATGGTATTCTTAGATACTCTTGACTATACAGACATGCCAAAGACGATGTACAATCCGAGGTTGGCGAGTACCCTGCTGGCATCAGGCTCCTCTGCGTATGAGGAGCCAGGCTACAATGAGCCTAGTAGAACCTAGATCGAATTCAATACCTCTTCGAAGAAGAAAGGGATGACAATGGGAAGCGATATCGTGCGGTTTGCGATTGGGGAGTTTGGAGCATTGAATAAATTTATGGGTAAGGACGTCCCTGCGGGACATACCGCCTTGGTTGAGGAAGATGGAACAACCTTGACGGAAAAGGGCGTCACCTTTTGCAAGCATCGAGGAATCGGTAAACCCAACGTGGAAGTTATTCGGGTTCTCTGTGACCAATATACTGTGCCTGCGATGGTGAATGCGGTGGTAGCGATCAATAGAAATGCCGAGCTCATCAACGAACGATATGAACAAACGAAAATTGCGTCAGAAAAACTTAGACTAGATTGGGAAGCCCAAGATAAGGCATATCAAGCCACTGAAACTGCAAAGAAAAAAGCGGCGGCCGCTGCCAAAACGGCAGCAGCAGCTCCGCCTCCTGCAGCCGATGCCGCGGCGGCCAAGCCTGCAAAATAACTCATCCTATACATTTCGAGAGGCTGAACCTTAGGAAAGTGCTGACGAAGCATTTCCTTGGAGTTTAGCCTCGAGTTCTGCCCACCGCGCATACAGTTGTTCCACCTTCTGTTCGGCTGACTTGAGTGTGTCAAAGGCCGTCTGGGTTTTTTCAAAATCAGAAGCGATCGCTGGGTCTTCCGACTGAGTCCGACAGGCTTCGCAATGTGCTTCTGCTTGGTGAATGCGTTCTTCCATCCCTGAATATTCCTTCTGTTCCTTATAGGTCAGTTTCTTGGATGAAGATCGTCGAGATGTTGGTGTGGGTTCTCCTGACTCTTTACGGGCTCCTTGTTTGTGTTGTTTTCGCAGCCAGGTCTCCCACTGTCCATAATCCGCAAAGAGCCCATGGCCTCCCTGACCATCGAGCCCGATAAATTGCGTACACACCTTCATCAGCATGTAGCGATCGTGTGTTACGAGCATCACCGCACCGGGGAAATCTTGGAGACTGTCTTCCAAGATTTCAAGGGTCGGAATATCCAGGTCGTTCGTGGGCTCATCCAGAATAAGCACGTCGGCTGGTTGGAGCATCAATTGCGCAATGGCCGCTCTGGCCTGCTCTCCGCCTGACAGCAGTTTGACGGGAATGTCGAGTTGCTCCTGACTAAATTGAAATCGCTTAGCCCAGGCTGAAATATGCATGGTTCGCTCGCGATAGGTGACAGTATGGCCTGTCTCGGAGAGGGCCTTTCGTAAGGTTTGCGAGAGGTCGAGCTGTGCGCGATGTTGGTCAAAGTAGACAAGTTTCAGTTTGTCCGCATGTTTTACGGTGCCTTCGTCGGGAGGGACGGCCTGGGTTAATATTTTCAGGAGGGTAGATTTTCCCGACCCATTAAGTCCCAGTATTCCCATCGTGATATTCGGAGAACAGACCAGCTCGAGATTCTGAAACAGCGCCTGGTTTCCGAAGGATTTTCTGATCTGCTCCACGGCAATTAAGCGTTTGGTCTTTCGGCCTGATCCTTCAAATTCAATCGTACTTTTTGTTTCGTGCAGCCGCGCGGTGGTTGTAGCCAGGGTATCCTGCAAGGCATGAGCCTTATCCACTCGGTACTTGGCTTTCGTCGATCGTGCTTTTGGACCGCGTCGCAGCCACTCGACTTCGCGCCGTACTTGTCCTGCTAAGGCCTGCGCCTGTTCAGATTGTGTGACTTGATAGTCTGCTCGTTTACTGAGAAACTCAGAATAGGATCCAGGCACCTGGAAGAATCCGTTGGGATAACGGCTGTTGAGTTCGATAATGGAGTTCGTGGCCTGCTCGAGAAACCATCGGTCGTGACTCACCGTCATCCAGGCCCATGGTGCCTGACGCATGACCCCTTCCAGCCATTGCATGCCTTCGACGTCAAGATGGTTCGTTGGCTCATCGAGAAGCATCACGTCAGGTTGCTGTACGAACCCACAAGCTATCGCCAGACGTTTTTGCCACCCCCCTGAAAGGGGACCGATGAGTCCATCTGGATCGTCAAACCCCATGCGTCCCAGCGTTTCCTGGGCTCGCGCAAAACATTCGTCCAGAGGAACCCCGGAATTCTGTGCCGCATGCTCGACCACGGTTCCAACAGATGCTTGGGGGTCAAACGTCGATTGCTGTGGGACGTAGGCCACACGCAAATGTTGTTTTCTCGTGACGATGCCTTTGTCGGCTTGTTCCTCCCCTTCCAAGATTCGGAGCAAGGTGGATTTGCCAGAACCATTCGGTCCAATGAGGCCGATACGATCTTTTTCGGATATGCCAAGGGTAATGTCGTTGAACAACGTTTTGGCCCCGTAGGCTTTGATCAAATGTTGGCCGTAAATCAGAGCAGCCATGATGGCGTACATCCTTTCATAAAGCAGATTTCAGGTATTGAGAGATGAATGGAGAGCTACTCAAGGTATCACATTCGAGCGCATGAGGAGAAACGCAGGTTGAAAACCTGGTATAGCGATGGCGGACAAGATAGAATGCGCTGGTTGGGAAACGATTGTGACGGCTGGGTTTTTGGATCTCATAACATGAACATCGTACTACCGCCATCGTGCGAACAGGCTCTCTTTGAACAGTTTCTTCGAGCAGAAGCGATGGCACTCCTATCTGTGCGCTCGGCTCAGACACACAAGATCCCACGTAATGTTCGAATTTTTTTGGCCCGGCATGAAGCTGATGAGATGCGGCACCTTCAGCACTTTGAAGAACTATTGGGGGTGGGGTCTCATCGAAAAACAGCCCTGCCGGTGGTTCCATCCCAATGGCCTGCGCTTGCAGTTCATCTCTATGGCTATGAAACGCTGGGTTTGGAGTATGCCAAGCTGTTGGTTCAACTCAAACCAGATCTCTCTGACATATTAAAGGATGAAGAGGTGCACGTCGGCTTTTTTGAACGTGAGGTCGGTAAAATATTGCTTTCAGGGCCCGAGCAGGCAGTGATGGCTCGAACCTATGCGCGGTCCTGGTGGAAACGTCTTCCCAAGACGGTGGAAAAGTATCTACGTGATGAGGCGTGGGATTCGATTCGACAGACGGTTCGTGCCGAAGTCTTATCTGCGATTCACCAACGTTTTGTAGGGCTTGGGCTATTCGCGGAAACAGATGTGCCATCTGGGGGTTCAGACCCTACGTAGGATGTTTGATATGGGGTTGAGGCCCCTTTACAGCGAACCAGGTCCTGAGTACAATTCTGGGCATTCATTGGAGCGACGGGTCACCGCGATCCGGAGCATGTCATCGATGTGGAGGAGAACTATGAAAGTTATGACGATTAAGAGCCTACTGTTGATGGGTATATTGTTACTGTCCCCTGGCCTCATCTGGGCCGATGTAGTTGGAACGTACGATCTGACTGAAGGGGATATGATGGTAGTTGAATACCGCGATGAAAATACCTTTCGCATGAATGTAGGCGCAGAGGGGTATATCCTGATGCACCAGGGGAAGGCCTATATGGTCTCCAAGCAGAATGGAGAATGGGAAGCGGTGAGTGTTGAATCCATGAGGGCCATGATGAATCGAATGGGATTTGGTCGGCAAATAGAAGAACAAATGGAAAGTCGGACGCCTCCGACGTTTGCGAATACCGGGCGTACGGAACGGATTGCCGGACTTTCGGGCACGGTCTATCTCATGACCATGAAGGAAAAGGATGGGACAGAAGAATCCGTGGAAATGGTATTTAGCGAGGATCCTCGTCTCATGACCCTCCAGAAAGCAAATATTCGCTTAGCAGAGGCATGGGGGAATAAAAAAGGAAGAGGCGATGGGCCAACGTTTGGAGAGATCATGAAGCGCTATCAAAGCCATGGTCCTGGTGGCGGAATTTTGCGGTATGGCGACAGCATGCGGTTGGTGTCCCTTCAGGATACTGATTTAGCACCAAGTCGTTTTGCGCTCCCTCCGGTCAAGAATATGGAATTTCCAGGTGGAGCCATGCCACCACCGATACCACAACAGGCCCAAGTCCCAGATCAAGCCCGAGATCAAGTTCCAGTGGCGACGGTGCCTGAAACACCGAAAAAAGATGGACGTGTGACCAAAGGGGCGAAACGAATTGGCGAGAGGGCTGCCAATAAAACCGAGGATACCATTGGCAGAAATGTGGAGGAGGGCGTCCAAAAAGGGGTCGATTCATTTATTAAGGGATTGTTTGATTAACGATAGACTGTGGAAGACGACAACGTGAAGTGTTCTTGAAAGGGCGGGCTCTCATCTGAATGAGGCCCGCCCTTTTTCTTTTAGGGTTTGATGTAGCCGGAAATCTTTTCCCAGCCCAGATTAATATATCAGCGTATTAGAGGATTGAGGTTTCGCCCTGGCATGAGCACCAATCGGATATGTGCGATAGGCGTGAGTGTTTCTTGACGACCCAAAGCGGACCTTCAGACTGCTGATTTGATGGCCCCATCCAATGTTCACGTGGTCTTTCTGTCATAATTTTTCCGAGCTTTGTAAATGGCCTCCATGTTTTCTGCTCCCCATCTTTCGATAGCCTTCCCTACTGAGTTTAGCGATAGGGCCACTCGCGTTGCTGTGTACTCAACCCGTAGCGGAACCTCTGAAAACTGCTCACGCGTGACAAGCCCATCTCGCTCAAGTTCACGAAGTTGCTGAGTGAGCATTCGTTGAGAAACTTCCGGGATTAGCCGACGCAATTCACTAAATCGCAACGTACCAACCTTTTGGAGGTGATACAGAATCGCCGCCTTCCATTTCCCACCGAACACATTTATGACGCGTTCGATAGGACAAGGTCCATCGTATTGCTTTCGTTTAGGCATTATTCAACCAGGAATTCATGGTTACTAAAATGTACCTTATTGACAAAGTATACCAACACTCCTTAATTTACTTCAATGTTAAAAAACGATCTCCAATAAAAAAATAGAAAATCTGAATTAAAAATAGTTGGCTCCAAACCCAAGAAGAAAGGAAACCGATGAATACCCTGACGATCACAAAAAACGCCGGAGTGGCCAAAGTCGTGATCAATAATCCACCTGCGAATATTTTGACTATTGACTTGATTCACGAAGTGAATGCATTCGTCCGTTCTCTCCAAGACGACCGAAATATCAAAGTCGTGGTCTTTACCTCATCAAATGAAAAGTTTTTCTCGGCTCACCTGGACTTGAATGTGATTAATGGGACAGAACGAGGGCAAGCGGCCTGTATAGAGTTTAGTCACATGATCAAAAACATGAAGGCCATGAAGCAACTGTCTATTGCGTTCGTCGATGGCATTGCCCGTGGAGGTGGCAATGAATTCGTGATGGCCTGTGACTTGGCATACGGCACCGAGAATGCCGCATTTGCGCAACCAGAGCTGAACGTGAATATCCCCACAGGCGGTCAAGGTGGGGTTCAATTTGCTCGTCGCATGGGCAAAAACAAGGCACTCCAGGCCTTGCTGATCGGGACTGACTTTACGGCGCAACAAGCTGAAGCTCTCAATATCATCACACAGTTCATACCCAAGGCAGAGGCAGAGGAGTTCCTTGAGCAAATACTCTTGGTCACCAGAAGGTTGGAGCTTCGCGATATCGAGATGTATAAAGACATCATCGCGGCGTCTATTCAAGATGAAGCTGCCGGTACAGAGCTTGAGCTACGTCATTTTCTTGAGCGTGCCAAAGAGGATAAAACCCAGGCTATCATTGCAGCATTTCTGAAACATGGCGGCCAGACCGAGCGAGAAGCCAATGACTTTCAGGGTGTCTTTGCTGATACGGCTGCCGAACTCGCGAGATAACCCTAACCCTTTACATGTAAAAGTACTCGACAGATACATGTGAGCCTTCTTTTGCACTGAATGTTTGAATAAGATTCTAATATAAGCAATGAATACCTTTGAACCCATAAATAATGGCTTTCATCGCCTATTTGCACCTGGAAAATTAAGCATAGGGATAGGCGTCCCAATAGAAAATTATGCAACTGGTGCGATCCCAACTATGGAGAATCACCTCCAGTTGGCTCAGTTGGTTGAACATCTCGGGTTTAAAGCATTGTGGGTCAGAGACGTACCATTTCATGTGCCTTCCTTTGGCGATGTTGGTCAGATGTATGAACCCTTTACCTACTTGGGATTTTTAGCAGCGCATACGACAGAGATTGCATTGGGCGTAGGAAGTATCGCCTTACCGCTCCATCATCCTGCCCTTATTGCTAAGGCTGCTACTACTGTCGATCAACTATCTAATGGGCGATTCATTATGGGGGTGGCCTCGGGAGATAGACCAAATGAGTATCCAGCTATGAACGTTCGACATGAAAATAGAGGGAAACTGTTCAGAGAGTCATTTGCGTATATACGCAAAACCCACGAAACTTTTCCCGCATTAGAAAAGAACCAATTTGGGGTGTTGGACGGCAGTATCGATTTGTTACCCAAACCAACAGCCAGCAAAATACCAATGCTGATCACTGGGTATAGTCAACAATCGTTAGAATGGAATGCAGAAAATGGTGATGGATGGCTGAATTACCCAAAAGATAACTATAAACAGGAAATGAGCATTAAAGAATGGAGAGAGGTACTTGTGAAAACACAGCCCTATGACAAACCGTATCTGCAATCCTTATTTATAGACTTGCAAACGAATGATAATTTCAAGTCAGAGCCTATACATTTGGGATTTAGAATGGGAACAAACTCATTAATTTCTTATCTAAAATTACTACAGGAAATGGGAGTCAATCATGTCGTGCTGGTACTGCGGTTTAATTCAGAAGATATTGCGGAGACCTTAAAAAGAATTTCCAGTGACGTGTTGCCAGATTTCCATTAACCCTTAAAAAGGCGACAACATATGAAGATTATTTTATTGGGAGCGAGCGGGATTATTGGCAGTGAAATTGACCGAGCGCTTTCTCCACAACATGACATTGTGCGCGCGGGGCGGAATGGGGACATGAGAGTAGATTATATGGATACCCTGTCTGTCAGAGCGATGTTTGAGCAGATTGGAAAATTCGATGCGCTCGTCGCGGCCGTTGGCGGAGACAGTGCGTTCAAAGCCTATGATCAACTGACTGATGAAGATTTTAATTTTGGATTCCAACGAAAATTTCTGGCACAAATACACTTGGTGCAAATTGGGACGCCGTATGCCAATAATTCCGGTTCCTTTACCTTATCCAGTGGATTTCTTAGTGACTATCCAAATCCGGCCAGTGCCGCCACAGGTCCATTTAATGCCGCCGTTGATTCTTTTGCACGGACAGTGGGACCGATGTTGCCAAGGGGCATACGCCTTAACGTCGTCAGTCCAGCTCCGGTTGTCTCCCCGGAAGAAGCTGGTCGTGGAGTGGTTACCGCAAGCCAGGCCGCAGCCGGGTACATTACAAGTATCGAAGGGGCAATGAATGGTGAGGTGATACGTATGTGGGGCGGACTTGAAAATAAACTGCACGGTTAAACGTGCGATCCCCTCTGTCCGCTTGTGGCCGGAAGCGACCCAAAGCGGTCATTTTCAATGTGTGATAATATTTGGATGGAAAAACTTTTATGAATATCATAAGCCGTTATGTCTCTACTGTCTTATATTGAGCCAGTTAATTGTTCACATGATGAACTAGAATCTGTTCTTGCTGAAATTAAATGCCCCGATATTCTGAGAGTCGAATGTTCTCCGCGTGGGAGGTGGTATGGGTTAGTAAAAAATACCCAGCCGTACCTTAGTTTTTGGTTACACGACATGTTAACTGATAACGCAGATTGGAATGCAGATACCTGGGATTTGAATCAATCTGGGTTGGATGCCCTGGCAAGTTTTATTGAATTATTTTCACAAAAAATTGGCAAAGACTTTTCATTTCAAGCTATTTGGGCAGGCGATGATGTAGAAATTAAAAAGGAGCTAACTATTGGTGAACTTGTTCAGATTGTTAAATCAGATAATATTGGAACCAAAACAAAATACCTCGTGAAATTCATCAAATAATGATACCAAAATTGCCTAAACCCCATCTTTGTTCCCGACTACATACCTTTCCTCAAATGAGGCATAAAATGAATGTCCGCTTCTGGTTGTGAGTTCAACTGGTCGCGGCAACACAGGCCTGAAATTTCTCTGCTGGTGTTTCATATTGTAATGTTTTTCTCGGGCGTTCGTTCAACTGCCGGGCCACCTTATTGAGCTGAGCTTGGGAATACAGGGATAAATTCGTGCCCTTCGAGAAATATTGCCTGAGGAGCCGGTTCGTATTCTCATTGGAGCCCCGCTGCCAGGGACTCTTCGGATCGCAAAAGTACACGGCAATATCAGTGGCGAGGGTGAACTGGCGATGATTCGCCATCTCGGTGCCTCGGTCCCAGGTCAAGGATTGATACAGCTCCGTGGGGAGGCGTTGGGCATGCTTAATCAGAGCCGCCGTCACCACTTCCGCATTCTTCTGTTCGATTTTGGCCAACATGACATACCGCGACTGGCGTTCGACTAACGTCACAATATAGCTGTTGTGGGTTCCGCCAATGAGGTCGCCTTCCCAATGACCGGGGACCGCACGATCTTCGACAGAGGCGGGCCGATCCTTAATCGAGACGGCCTGGGTGATTTTCCCCAAGCCTTGGTGCTTCAGACTCGCCTGCTTCGAGCGGCGAATGGCTCGTTGGGTTCTCAGGCAGGCCTGCAGCTCCTTTTTTAAGACCCCTCTGGCCTGAATATACAGACTGCGATAGATGGTTTCGTGGGACACGCGTGCGTCTTCTCTCTCAGGGTATTGTTTCTTCAACCACCCAGCGATTTGCTGGGGAGACCACTGCTGTTGGAGCTTGGCCGCGACAACCTTCGCGAGGGAGCGATGCTGGGCCAGCTTGCACGGTTTGGGACGGTGCGCGCGATCCCAGGTGGCTTGGTCTGCCGCCGACGCTCGATAGCCATCATAGCCCCTATTGCGATGGATTTCACGACTGATCGTTGAGGGCGATCGCTGTATCTGACGAGCCATACCGCGAATTGATTGCTGACTGGCGATCCCACGGGAAATCTCTTCGCGTTCCGACAGGCTCAGGGCGAATCGTGATCGTGTTCGCTTAGGAGGACGAATCCCTCCGCTGGGGGCAAGTATCGGATAAATCGAGGAAGACTCTCGCTCAAAGAGGCGGCCAATTGAACTCATGGATTCGCCACACTGCCAGCGATCCCAAATGTCCGCTCGTTGTTCAGCACTAAAGTAGATGCGGGTTCGGTGTTTCATCGTCACACTCCATCTCTAAATAGGTTAGGATAAAGTGTTGCGTTGATCAATTGAACTCACAGCCGATACCAGACATAAACGATATTGCTGCTGCTAGTTGGGCCCTTCATCGCATTCTTCGCAGGACTCTGGACTATTCTTGGTGTATTCGAGGACGTTTCCGTGAGTGTCTCGCTCAAAGGAACAGCACTCCAAGAGAAGTGACTTTAGCTTCGCACGTCCTCGCTGTACCCGCGATTTAGCGCCAGAGAGGGAAATATTGAGTTGCTCAGCGATTTGTTGTTGCGGCATTTCTTTCAGTTCATACAGTTCAACCGCATCACGGTAGGTGTCAGGAAGTTGAGCAATCATCGCTGGGAACCAACCCATGACCAGGTCGTTCAAATTTTCTTCTTTCTTAGATGCTGCAATCACATCATCCGGTATAGCAGCGGCGGGATCACGGCCTTTGGAGCGATAATGGTCAATCACCAAATTCCGAGCAATTTGAAAGACCCAGGCTGTGATACGTTGCTCGTCCGCGACATCGTCTAGCTTTTTATGTATACGTAAAAATGTTTCCTGAAGCATGTCTTCAGCCATCTGCGGATCGGAGACGCGTTGAAGTAAGAAGCTTCTCAGCTTGGTGCTGAGAAGCTCCCATATTTGTTCAGTTGATATCGACTTGTTGTTCATCAAGATATTCCTTGGGCACAAATTCCGCTACAGATACACTCCTATATTAGCAACATGCGTTGGCTGATGCTTGCACCAAATTCGTGGCACAACAGCTTGACCCTGTATCTTTATGGAACTCGGCATCCGCCTCCAACACGACGAATATCTCCCACTGGTTGCCTTCTGGGTCTGCCACCCACACTTTATCCTGTACGGCATAGCAGCAGGTCGTATTTTCCTCAACAAGAGTTTTCAGACCAGCCTCGGAAAGCCTGATGATGGCCTCCTGTACCGCTTGGGGTGTTTTGACCTGAATGCCGTAGTGCATCGTCGACTGACTGGTACTGTTGGCCGCATCGACTTCATTCAAAGTCAAGTTCACTGATGGATCTTGTGGCTCAAACTTGACATAGCCGGGACGCTGTTTCGTCGAGGGCACCCCTAATAGGGTTTCGTAAAATATTCGCGAACGCTCTAAATCTCTCACTGCTAGAGCGATATGGACACGACTGGAACCCGGAAAGGTGATAGCAGTTTGATTGTTCATAAAATGTCTCCTTTATGTTGAGTGTTGGTCTTCATCTATAGGGACGAGGGAATTTGAAAAAAGACGCAAGAGAGGATCCTCTACCCGAAACAAAGCCCCAGGAAGAGTTTACTTCCTAGGGCTGCCCAAATAAGGATTTTCTGGTGATTAGGGATTCGGGATGTTTGGATTTGTTAGTACGGAAGGTGTCTGGCGACCTAAGTAGGTTTCGTCGTTTAGATAGAAATCGGTGAAAATCTCTTCAAACTCTTGGGGCACCGACAGTTTTGCCAGACCAGTTGCTAGGAGTGCTCTTCGCCATTGTTTGAGCTTCGGATACTCAGCGAGGAAATCATAACCTGAATGTTCTTCAATCAGCGCGGTGCGGTGCAGCAATGGCAACCAGCTCATGTCCACCATACTCAATTGGGAACCGTGGAAATAGAGGCCTCCTATTACCTGCCGTTCCATCGACGTGAAGATTGGTGTCAGGTCCTCCAGTCTTTCGGTCAGTGTCGCCTCATCTGGACTGCGCTGGGTGGAGCATTGGGTCAGATAGTTATCAGAAGCTAAACGCGCCCAAGCTTTGTCTTTCGCTTTCTCTAGTGCGCTGCCTTTGAGGAGCGGTTCGCCGACCACTTCATCGATGTATTCGACGATGCTATCTGATTGAAAGATGGCTTCCCCTTCTTCGGTAATAAGCAGCGGAACCTCGCCACCATCCGGAGAGGCCTTCATCAACCATTGCGGGCGGTTGTTCGCATCAATGTGTTCCACTTCGTACTGAGCTTTTTTAGCTTCAAGCAACACACGCACTTGTTGCACATATGGGCAGATTCTCATGCTGATCAATTTCATAAGCGGTTCTCCTTCATACTACAGGGCTAGAGATTATTTTCATTACCCCTATAGACGAAGGAGCTTCAAATAAGACGCAAGCTGCGGCGGATAACCTCAGCAGGCGGAGGACTGGAATCGGACTGATGATCTTACTGGTCCAGGCCATCTATTAAAAGTCAGGCCCGTGTCTGCCCAGTTTAGGCCGAAACTTGTCATGAGCGTCGTTTGTCTCGAATACTACTAATTCGCGCTCATTACTCAACATTACTTCTCTCATTGTAGTCAGGCCATTACCATGGGAGCGTCTCACCGTCATCTTTTTTATTCAGGGTCGATCCGATGAACTGGTCGGGTGAGGGAAATTAATGAGCTTAACCCCGGTAAATTTTCCAGATGCCTTTTCCCTGACTCGTAAAACCTTATGAAGGATATGAGGTGGGGAGTGTGGTTGAGTGGCTAGAGGACGGTGGGGAGAGCTCCAGCCGAGTGCCAGAACTCTCCCTATACTATCAAGGTTTTATATAGACGTACCCTGCCTTTTGGAGATCCGCAATCCGCTTGACGGCAACTGGATGTTCCGTTGGTTTAAATCCTGCCACGAGTTGATCTAAAGGCTTCCCAAACAGTTTCATGGAGACTTGGCACATTTCAGCCTGTGCGCCTTTATCAATGACCATCTTGAGCTTGTCCTTCAGCACCGGGTCTACTGTCTTTTTATCAAAGAGTTTCAACGCAGGGCCGTGAACGACGAGGACAATATCGATTTTATCTGGACCGCCTTCTGCTTCGATATGCTTATTAATAAGGGCCATAGCATATTTGGCCGTACCTACATCTGTGCCATCAACGTGATACACCACTTTCATCTTGTCTTGCTCGGCAGCGATGGCTCCATGTATTCCTCCGAGACAAAACATGAGTGCGACTAGGCCGAGCATCCTGATTGCCGTTGGGATCAATAGGCTGGTCTTCCGTGTCATGGTAATCCTCCTTGTCTCTTAAAGTGTAGTTTGGGGTGGTGGAATGACAAGATCATAGTAGGGAATATTGAAAAGAGCCGCCAGCGGCATTCTCTCCTTTTTTTAGGCGTGCCCACGTACTGGCTGTACGCTCTGCACGTCAAATGGGTTACGGCCTTTCCTTCGACCATTCCCAGGACGGGACTGGACAAACTTTTTTAATCATTCCCTCGGTTGCAGACGTCGATTATCTCTCGGGCATTGACGTGCCATGAGAGTGACATATTCAACAAGATCATAGTAGCACGCTTCTGTAGATCAGGATACCAGGGACGTATGATCTATCGTGAGTTAGTTTTCTTGCGCGGTGGGAAGAAAAATTTATACCAATTCTAAGGCCTGATGGATGGCAGGGGTTCCATAGTCTGCGGCTCCAGTATGCACGGTAAGATTGGGCCGAATGTCTACGGTGCCAGAATGGTGCGTATGACCGCAGAGTACGGTTATTTGCCGGTGTGAGTATTGCTCCATGAGCCTGACGAGGAGGCTCCCTATCGCCTTACAGGTAAAAAATGGGAGCCAATCGTCATTGCCGATAGCGCCTTGATACCAGCAGGCTTCCTTAAAGGGAGGAACATGGGTCAGTAGGATGACATGAGGGTATTGGTCGAGTGCCTGAGAGAGTTTTTTTTCAAGGGATTGTGCCTCATGTTCTCCAAGCTGTTGGAGTTTGCTGTGGAGGGCACGACGATCGAGTTCTTTCAAATCTTTGATGAGGGAGTGGTCGTTGAGGACAACCGGGGATTGATGAAAGTTTCCGTATTGTCCATCCCCCCACCCATCTTGACCGACAAGACCGGTAGTTGATGATAACTTGATAACCCCAGCTTGCGGGAGGTAGGTGAGATTTTGATGGTTATGACTGAGCCGAGTGGCTATCTGTTGAACATGTGCAATTGAGCCATAATAAAAGTCATGATTTCCTAATACAAAATAAATCGGCGTCGAGATGGATTGGGTCATTTCTGACAAGAGCGGTTCCAATGAAGGTGCTTCAGCAAGATCTCCTGTCAAAAAGACCATATCGGCCTCTCTATTTGTGATGGACGCAAAGAAGGCGAGACGTTCTTCGTGGGTGACGAAATTCAGGTGAATGTCTGTGGCCCAGATGGCTTGCATGGTCAATCCTCTTGTTGCGACAGGATACTCTCGCTCGTTTCTTTTCCTCTCAAGGCACGATACCATAGCGGAGTCTCTTCTTTAAGGAAAGATGTGAAATGGGAATTGTCATCTCAGAAACAGACCAATGGTTTCATGTCCCCTATGGGCCGCTCAATCACGACGGGACTCCCCAGGAAAGCTTTCTTGACTGTAAGGCCCATCCAGAGTGGATTCCTACGATTCCAGCCTGCGTTGGATGGCCAGAGACACAACGTCTCCTGCAAACATTGAATGCACCTCATGGTCCCTTGATGTCATTAGCGGCCTTTCAAAATGTGGTGACTCCAGAGTCCCCGGAGTCTTCTTATGCCCTGACTTCAATGGTGTGTCTCTGTTATGCGGAAATCACTGCCAATGAAAAACTATATCTTCAGTCGTTGTCGGAGAACATCAAAGACGAGCTTTCGAATTTTATGCAGACTGCCAGTAATGCATGTCAGCAGACGTTGGACTTGGAAGTACTGCTCGAATTGCAACCGACAGAGTTTCACCATGTCAAAATACAGGGATGGAGTCTGACGGTTTTTTTTGCTGCGCACGGACAGGACTATAGAGACGCACGATCAACTTGGAGTCTTGGTATGCAGGGGCTTGAGAATCTCTTCGCCCATCAAATTGAATAGGGTTGTTGCCACTCCATTCTTGATTGATGGTAACCGGGCCGGTCCTTACAACCTTAAAATTGAATTTGCGTATTCAGGGCTGCGAGAAACTGGCTGACATTTTGTCCATCGTTAAACGGTTGTCTGGTCCCAATAAACCAGTCATAGCGTAGTTCAGGCCGAATTGTCACATTGGAATGTGGGGTGATGGCAACACCGCCGGTTACAGAAAAAAAGCTTCCCTGAAAAGGGCCGAGATTTCCATTGCCACGCAATGGAGATCCACCCACACGTGTCCCGTTTTCATCGCGAAACCACTCAAATCGAATGCCTGGCTGGATGATCTTGCTTACGCGGTAGGTAAGGTAGTGATCAAGTCCATACCAACGAGCCGTCCCTCCTCCTGTTCGTCCATCTTCTTGAATGGCCAAGTGATGGTGGAGGGTATATTCGAGACGGGGCGAGGGCCGAAGAGTTAGAATCGCGCTATAACGAGTACGGTTTTCAAATTGAGTTGCGATGGCACTTGGTTCATCGCCTGTCACAATGGCAAAGGATGCGTTCCAGGTATCTTGAGGTAGGCCGTAGGCAATCTTGGCAAGAAGTGCGGGTCGATCGTTGACGCGGTCGAGGGCATCCCAGCCATTGACGAGCCCCAAGGAGAGCTTCAGCTGTGGCAAGATGTTCCAGGCTGCCAATCCTCCCCAATGGGTAAAGGGGCCAGCGAATTGATAGGCGTAGGATTTGGAATAAAAGAAATTCACTGGTGCTGGAACCCCTTCAAACCCCACGATCGTATAGAAGTGCCCCACCTTCATTGACAGGATCTCGTTGCCGATCTCTCCATAGGCTTGTGGTATGGCTAAACCGTACTGACCCGTATTCCAACGTGGTTGTCCCGTATCTCTTCGTTCAAACCCGTTGCTCTGCGTTAAAAAGTAATCGTACCCAAACATGAGATCGACACGACCTCCAAGATCCCAATGGCTCCCCTGTGGTCTGAGAGGTTTTTCGATGACGCTATAGAGTTGATTCAGTTGTAGTTCGTCCCGGTCAATCGCATTATAGGGACCATTGAAGGCGCTGGTTGGACTTGAGCCATTATAGGTATACCCGCCATGGACCCAACCATACATATCCACCCATTGGAATTGAGGCAGCCATCGTTGAGGGGGCGTCTGTTGCAGTGGGCCTGCGGTCTCGGCCGGTGATTCATTGGCCAGCCCCTGTACGGGAAGGAGTATAAGTAATAAGTAAATAAAGCTATATAGTATTACGTGTATACGAGAAGCTGCCTTTATGAACATTCAGACGTCCTTTCGACTGGAATCTTGAAATATTAGTGAATGGGTTGTAGCGAGACCGTTAGGACGGAAGCACGTCACTTACTCGACCCCACGAGCGACAACGCTGGATGCACCTGTCGTCCTCGTGGGGATTGGATGATGGTCTGTGGTTTAGGCGCCTGGTTGTGCGTTGAACAAGTGAACATCCCGTTGTGGGAAGGGGATCGAGATTTTTTCGCGGTCAAATGTCAGCTTCACCTGTTCGTGCATCCCAAAAAATACGCCCCAGTAGTTTTCTGGTTTGACCCATCCGCGCACGAGCATGTTAATTGAACTGTCGGCATGTGCTGACACATAGACTTCTGGGGCAGGGTCTGCCAACACGCGATCATCACTGGTGATGAGTTTACGCAACACTTCTTTCACTTTTACTACGTCATCGCCGTAACTGATTCCAAAGGTCATATCGACCCGTCGAGTCCCTTCAGCATTCAGATTCGTCAGGCACCCATTGGACAGCACTCCATTTGGGATGATCACACGCCGGTTATCTAATGTGCGCAGGATGGTATTAAAAATTTGTATTTCTTTGACAATACCGAGGTGCCCCTCTGCTTCGATAAGGTCGCCGACCTTGAAGGGTTTAAAAAATAAAATAAGAACTCCGCCAGCAAAATTTGCCAGACTTCCTTGAAGGGCTAAGCCGACGGCTAGTCCCGCAGCGCCTAACATGGCTATCAACGAGGTGGTTTCGATGCCGACCATTGAGGCCACTGAGATGAGCAGGACGGCCTTCAGTAAGACGCTCGTCACATTGACCAGAAATTTTTGCAGGGTGACTTCCACGCTTCCTTTTTGGAGGGCTTTATCCAAGACACCCAGGACTCGTTTAATAATCCACAGACCAATGATAAGGGTGAGAATGGCCAGCACAAGTTTTGGCCCATAACTCATGGCCAACTCAATCGCTTGGTCGGTAACTTTTTCAATATTGATCATTGCGGTCTCCCTTCTAAACGTTTCAGATTATTGCATCCTTATGATGTTGAACGTGATAAGACAATCAGGGTTGGGTGGTCGTTTTTTTCTTAATGGCACCTCACACGAAAGAATCCGGTATGTGGTAAAAGCAAGAAAAAGGCCGATAAAGCGATGTGAAAAACATTCTGTCAGTTTTCTATAAGTTCATGAAAACATAGAAATAATATTCGATTTCACAAGGGGAGAAACGGTGCGATGACTGGTTTGTTAAATTTTGAGTGATACTGGGCTTCTTTGAGTGACACAGATTGTGTCTCGCTTGAGACAGGAATGGCTGAAGGATTCTGGCTCATCTTTGTCTTAGTGATCAGGTAACTATTTTTCATAGATACGTCAAACACTGCAGCTCATGAAGGAACTATTGGTCATTATGGTGAGACGATTTTTGAAAAAGAAAAGTGTTAAGAATCGGCATTTTACCTAATGAATAGGTACTATAGCTGAAAAATTATTACAATATAAAATTAAAGGGGTGCTGTCACGCGATGGTTCACAGTGAGTACATTTTTGATGACAAAAGACATGTGCGCGAGAAAGTTCGGCTTAAGGCACTGGAAACCGTCCACGATGTTGCGACGCACAAGCGGCTGAAGGCAACCGGACTCAAAGCCGGTTGGCGTTGTCTGGAAGTGGGGCCAGGTACTGGTTCAGTCATGCGCTGGTTGGCCAAGCGAGTAGGAGTGCGTGGACAGGTGATTGCCTTGGATGTGAACCCCCGGTTTGTTTTACATACGCGCGTGCACAATGTTGAGATACGTCAGGGAGATATTTGTCGCACAGGGTTACCGCAGAAGGCCTATGACCTCATTCACTGCCGACATGTGCTGATTCATACCTCGAATCCTAAGGCCGCGATCCGAAACATGATGGCGGCATTGAAACCAGGAGGTTGGATTGTGTTGGAGGAACCCGACTTTTTGGCCTCACGTGCGATTTCGGGGACGGTCGGAGGGTGCCGAGCTGTGTGCCGTATCAATGCAGCCATTCATACCATGTTTCACGAGATCGGGCGTGATCCCAGTTTTGGATGTCGACTTCCAGCTTTGGTGGAACCCTATGGATTGACCCATATGGCAGTTGAGAATGAGGCTCCTATTTCTCAAGGGAAATCCTCATTGGCAAAATTAATGAATTTATCTGCGCAACAATTGCAGGAGCAGTATTTGGCCACGGGCGAGGTGACCATCCACGATATTCGACGCTATCGGCAATTTACTGATCATCCGAAATCTTGGGCTATCTACTATGGAACCGTGTCTGTTGTAGGCAAAAAACCGTAAATTCCTCCTGCCGTGCTCCTGTGTCCTGTGGTACAAATACAGTCATGATGTTCACTATGAGTTTTATTGGGATTCATTTAAGGAGACTGTAATGACGGATTCACCAGTTGGACATGAAGTCACCACATTAGGTGGTGGATGCTTTTGGTGCTTAGAAGCTGTCTATGACCAGATGAAGGGGGTTCAGTCTGTCGAGTCAGGGTATATGGGCGGACAGATGGAGAATCCAAACTATGAAGCGATCTGTACTGGACGCACGGGACATGCCGAAGTTGTGCAAGTGACCTTTGACCCTACCGTAGTTTCATTTCGTGAGATCCTTGAAGTCTTTTTTGTCATCCATGACCCGACGACCTTAAATCGTCAGGGTAATGACACAGGGACACAGTATCGTTCAGCCATCTTCTATCATTCCGAGCATCAACAAAAGGTGGCTCAAGAGGTGATCGAAACATTCACGAACGAGGCGGTATTCCCCAATCCCATTGTGACGGAAGTCGTTCCTGTCGAGACTTTTTATATGGCCGAGTCCTATCACCAAGAGTATTTTGCCAACAATCCTCAACAGCCCTACTGCACCTATGTTGTCACCCCCAAGGTCGCGAAGTTCCGTCAAAAATTTTTGGATAAAGTAAAAGCGTAAGGCGGGTGGCTTGCTTCCATTCGTTTTTCTGACCTGTCGTCGCAACTATTTCAAGAATGCGGAAATCTTTTGTTGAAACTCTCTCAAGAGGTTTCGGCTTTGATTGATTTGTATTGCGGTGATCTTAATCTTCGCTTGAGGCGGGCAAAAAGGGGGTTCGGATATAGTTGTGCCTTGAACTCTAACAGAGAAGCTGCCTGCGGATTGGTCTCTTGGTCGTTCAACGACGATTAGGGGAGTTCCAGGTTCAAGGAAGCAGCGGGTTTTTTGTCGTTCCGGTTGTCTATAAGAATGGGCGAAAGGAACCTGATGTTTACCATTGGAAAAAACCGTATCACCCTGTTTGACCGGTCCCTCTGGAGAAATAGAATAGATCGCTGCTGGCAGTAGAAGCAGGAGGGATACTATCAAGAATACCTTGAATAGGGGTGATCTTGAGGGTTCATGATTACTTGAGGCAGTGGATCCCATTATTCAGAACCCGTTGTACGTATGAGAAACTCTCCTTCTCCTTGGTGATTCATGTGACTGTGTCTCGGTGGAGTTCCTGCATTTCCTTTCCTAGAAAATAACTAATCGTTGTGCGAATCATGATGATGGCTCCCAACTACATCAAGTCTTCATTCGATCTTGAAAACACGGTATGGATAATGTCGGAGGCAATCATGAACTCAAGCCCTAGGAGTAAGTAAGTTCCTAGTTGGCAACGAAGGCGTTGGGTTCCCGTAAAAAATCCTATGGGGCGATCTCTTGAAAATTCCAGAACGATAAAATCTTTGAGGGAAAGAGAAAATCCCCATAGGATAATTCCAATTCCAATCACATCAATGAGGAGAGAGAGTCCTTCAAAGAATTGTTCAAGATGTTCTATTTCGAGCATATGCTCACCAGCTTCATAGGAAAGTTACCCCACTCCACCGAAAGAAATGCCTGAGAGTTCTGACATCGGTTTTTTAAACGTCGTGAGGTCGTCCACGCAAAATTGGTTCAGGTGAGTATGTCCACAGGCTCTCGCCAAGATACTGATTAAATCGGCAGATGTCTCAAAAAACTGCGCAAGCCGCTTGGCTGATTCCTCCACAATTAATCGTTCTCGGAGATGTTCTTTTTGGGTGGCAATCCCTACAGGACAATTGTTGGTATGGCAGGCCCGCATGCCTAAGCATCCGAT
>CAKZFK010000190.1:0-25400 GCA_936440205.1 Lepidonotus clava | reverse complement strand
CCACGCTCGATTCGAGCGTGTGCCTGGCGGCTTCGACCACCATCTCCCTATCGACGGTCAGCGCTCGCCCGCCCCCTGCGGCACGAGTCAGGCCGTCGTAGGCCCAGTCGGTTATCGCGACCATTGGAGCCCCAACGGCCAGTGCAGCGACCAGCACAACTGTGGCAGTGGCCGGCCACCGCCACGCTCCCAGTTCGTATTGGACGATGCGAGAGGACCGAGCGGAACTCTGTTGGGGGACTTTCCGAGTAACAAGACGCTCGCTTGCCACAACGCCAACCGCCAGCACGAGGAGCAGCAGGCTTAGCGCAAACGCCACCTGCGGCCGAATCAAGAAGTTCGTATTGATGGCTCGGGTTAGCGTGTCATAGCTCATGAGCTGGACCGCACCGAAGTCACTAATGGTGTAGAGGAAGACCAGCAACGTGCCAGCAAGAATGGCGCTGGCAATCTGCGGCAGGACGACTCGCCGGAACGTCTGCGGTGCACTGTCGCCAAGGACCCGGGCACTCTCTTCAAGAGAGCCAGCAATCCGTTGCAGCCGTGCAGCGACCGGCAGGTAGACGTACGGGTAGGTAAAGAGCGTAAGCACGAGCCATGCACCGAAGAGGCCTCCAAGATCGTAGGAACCCCGAAAGCCCAGGTCTTGCAGCAACCGGTCAGCGAGGCCACCAGTGCTCAGCGTTCGGATGAAGGCCGCGGCGCCGACAAAGGTCGGAAAGACAAGCGGTACGACGAGCACCACCCGCCACAACCTTCGTAGTGGCAAGTCGGTTCGTACCGTAAGCCAGGCCAACGTCGTGCCAATGAGCGCCGAGGACAGGGAGACGAGCACCGCCAGTTGAAGCGTGCGACCAAGCGGGGCAAGGGTGCGCGAAGAACCGAGCAGGCTCAATGGGTCTGCCCCGGTGCTTACGTTTCGCCACACCACATAGATGCCAGGGAACGCAAAGGTCAAGGCGAGTGCAAGCCCGACGACCCGCAACCCCATCGGAGCTCGGCTCCGACGTTGCCCCTTAGCCATCGATGCGACCAGCGAACTCACTGGTTGGCAATACCACTCGCTTCGACGATGTCGAGTGTGGCTTCAAGACCTCCACCGAGAGCGTCGAAGTCGACGGTGGCAGTGCCGGATGCGTTGAGTGGCGGCAGGGTGGCGGCCGGCTCGACACCAGTGGCCAGCGGGTACTCAAACGTCTCGTCGGTGTAGTAGCGCTGGACAGGTTCCGAGAGCAGATACCGGGAGCTCCTCGGCTTCACCCGGCCGATCCGTCGTCTCGACCCATCATTGCCGCGGTGATGATAAGCAGCGAGCCGATGGTCGTCGCCCGACAGGTCATGGTTGAGCGCTCGATGCACCTCGCCGAGGGCCGCAGCCTCTTGGTAGTTGTAGTAGTGGTTGACCAACCCGAGGTCGATTTCACCGCGCCCTGCAGCATCGACGATCGATCGGTTGTTGGGGTAGTACTTGGCACCGTTGGCGACCATGTCGTTCAGCCATTGCGTAGCCACGTCATCGCCCTCTTGGTCACGGAAACACAGTGAACCAATCCATGAATGAACCACTCGTTCCGGGGAGCGCAACCCGGTCTCGCCACACAGGGTCGGTCAGCTCGAAAACCGATTCGGGCAGCTCGGCAGGGTCAACCGAGTCGATGTTGTAGACAGCGACCCTCTTGCGACCCGAGAACCCGACCCACGAGCCGTCCTTGGAGTGGTTCTGGTCGGCGACCAGCGAGAGCAGGTCTTCGTCCAGCGTTCCCAGCATTCCTCGTTGTTCAAGAAAGCCAATCGGTCCGGGGCTGTTGCTCAAGAAGACATCGGCCTCGGTGCGGTCACCCTCCTCAGCGAGGGTGAGGGCGAGCTCAGTGGCGCCCGCATAGCGCACCCTGGTTTCGATACCGGTCTCGCATGCAAAGGCGCTGAGCACCGGGTCCATCAAGTTTCACTGCGTCCGAGTAGATGGTGACCTGACGTCCGTCGAGCGCGACACATTCGCCTCCAAAGATGTCTGCGGCCACGCCGTCGAGTGGTGTCGGGGTCGAAGAGTTGCCGCAAGCAACGGCCAAAAACAGCCAGCGTGAGCACGCAGCCAGGAGCCGGAGCGGTACGAGTGAGCGATTTCATGAGGCGTGACGATAACAGCTTCCTGCCAAAAGTAAAGCTTGCCTAACAGGAAATCTCACGACCCCTAAACTTCGGTAATCCGCGCGTCGAACTATCGTGCGGTAGGGTCTACTTATGAGCTACGACTCGACCGAGCATCATCCTGCGTTCGAGGAATACACCGAGACGATTTTCGAGCTCGCCGAAGACGGCATCCCGTGATCCAAGCGCGCATCGCCGAGCGCCTCGACGTGTCTCGCCCAGCAGTCTCAGAGATGATTCGGCGCATGGACTCCGAGGGCTTGGTCATCGTCGACGATCGTGGCCAAATTCTATTGACCGATACCGGCCAGACGCTCGCCACCACGATCGTGCGCCGGCACCGACTTGCCGAACGCTTCCTCACAGACATCCTTGGTTTGAACTGGACCACTGCTCATCACGAGGCAGGCCGCTGGGAGCACGTCATCTCCCCGACCGTCGAGCAAGCAATGTTGCGCGTGCTCAACGACCCGACGACATGCCCCCATGGGAACCCGATCCCAGGTAGCGGCTACATCGAGCCCGACAATGCTTGTGTGCTCGCCAAGATTGCTACCGGAGGCGACTTCACCATCATCCGCAATTCCCGAGGAACTCGAGTTCGAAACCGGACAACTCGAGTTTCTCGAGTCAGCCGGACTCATGCCCGGACGCCTCGGCACCATGTTGTCGATGGCCCCCGATGGCACCGCGACCGTCGATATCGATGGGACACCTGTAGGGCTGGGTTCTTCAACGACCAGTCGGATCGTGGTGACAGCCGCACCGTGAGCACCGCCCTCGATGCCCGCAGCCTGCACATTGAAGATCTTGACCATGGCTACACCACCGAGCTGGTCGTTCGCGACATTGCGCTGGCGATCGAAGCTGGCAAGTCGTTGGCCTTGCTTGGGCCGAGCGGCTGCGGCAAGACAACGCTGCTTCGATTGATCGCCGGCCTCGAACGCCCACGTCGTGGCTCGATCTCTATCGGCGACACGCCTGTCGCCGACGACACCACGTGGGTACCGCCAGAGAAACGACGCATCGGCATGGTCTTTCAAGACTGGGCACTCTTTCCACACCTGAGTGTTGCCGCCAACGTTGGCTACGGGTTACCGCGGGCGGAACGCACTGGGTCCCGAGTGAGCGATGCACTGGATCTCGTCGGTCTCACCGAGTTCGCCGACCGCATGCCCGCGACACTTTCAGGTGGCCAGCAGCAGCGCATCGCTTTGGCCCGAGCACTCGCCCCTCGGCCGTCGATTCTGCTTCTCGACGAACCGTTCTCGAACCTTGATAGCGCGCTACGTAACGAAGTTCGCACCGAGGTTCATCGGCTCCTCCACGAACTTGGCATCACATCCATCTTTGTGACCCACGACCAAGAAGAAGCCTTTGTCCTTGGTGATCAGGTCGCCGTGATGAGCAATGGTCGCGTGGTTCAAGCTGCGACACCACACGAGCTCTACACGAACCCTGCGAACCGTCGAATCGCCGAGTTTGTGGGGTCGGGCTCGGTCCTGCCCGCAACCGCAATCGATGGCGTTGCCGATTCACCGTGCGGCCCTGTGCCCGTGACCCTGCCAGCGGGCGATGTCGACATCTTGTTCCGCCCCGAACAGCTGGCCATCATTCCCGGCGATGTCGCGACGGTCGATCTCGTGGAGTACTACGGCCATGACACCATGGTCGTCGTACGCATGAACGATGGCTCCGACAACTTGCTGCGCGTACGGTGTGCTCCCGACATACGCACTGAACGTGGTGCCCAAGTGGGCTTGTCGTTCATCGGCGACACCGCGGTCGCGTTCGCCAGAACGAAGTAGCCGCGAGAGCTCCAGCCGTTCTTATTCTTTCGGATAGGCGATTGGGAAGACGTCGGGGAAGTCGGTGAGAAGCTGACCGCTGCGGGGTTGATGCTCATACAGCGCGATCGGGTCTGGAATGATTTGACCCGCCCGGTGTAGATAGGTCACGTCGCGCCCCGCCCAGAGTGAAGCGTGGGCTCGACGAGTCTGCTCGCTCATCACACCGCCGCGAGCGCCGTGCAGAATGTGCCCGTGGAAGAGCAGGACATCGCCGGGCTCGTAGTCCCACCCCATGATGTCGAACGAGTCGCGATTCGTTTCGATCGGCGGCACCACGGGCAGCGACTGATCCCGGACACCGCTGGCGTAGCTCCAGTTCTGATAGCTCTCTGGACCGAGCACGGCTGCGTCAGGGGTTGCGGAGTCGAAGAGTTCGCGAGCCGACTCGTCGGTCGACGCATCACGACCGCCGAGCGGCGCATAGGTGGCGTTCCACAAGTGTGAGCCTCGTACGACTTCGACGCTTCGGTCTCGAGGCACTGGATCGGGCGATATCCATGCCCGAATCAGGTCATGCCCATCCAAGTTGTAGTAGCAGGTGTCCTGATGCCACGCCGTAGGCGGCACGAGACCAGGCGGCTTGTGAAAGAGCTGGTCCATGTAGAAGACCACGGGGCTCGCAAGCGCCCGACTGACGACTTCGGCGATCGGCGAGTCCTCGACGAGCCGCCGTAGGGCTGGCGACTTGGCAGCCGGAAACTGATCGACGCGCAACGAACCGAGTTCGGATGACATCGTGTCGGGTTCGGCAATCGCCGCATCGAGACCGTCGGCCGCAAGCTGGACCCACTCCACAGGCAAGATCTGCTTGACCAGTACCGCGCCGTCGCGGCGAAACGCAGCGATCTCCTCGCTCCTCACATGCCGGGTTGACGAAGCAGCCATGCCGGTCACGTTAGACGCTTGCTGTCTCGGCGAGAAGCAGCGATCTCCTCGCTCCTCACATGCCGGGTTGACGAAGCAGCCATGCCGGTCACGTTAGACGCTTGCTGTCTCGGCGAGAAGCCGTTGCAGATTCAGCACCGCTGGCATAGCGGCAGCATTGACCCGAGCCATCAGGCTGACGTTGTCACCCAGCGTTGTGGCCTGAATCATCCTTGCGCCCCGTGCCCAGCTCGCGAGTTCACGCCATAAAACGCCGACGGTTGGTGCAACCGCACGTGCGGGTAGGCGTCGTTCCAATGACCACCGGGCCGTTCTCGCCGATCAACGATCGCCATCGTTGCGCCGGTCTCCGCGAGGATCACATCGGCGAATGCCATACCCATCGCCCCGGCGCCAACAATAAGGTAGTCGACTCGATCATTTGTCATCGCGCTGATGCCTCCCCGGATCACATCGCGCCCACCGGAACCTTCGTGCCACCGTATTCACTAGCCTAAAGTCGTGCTGATTAACGCGGTTGTGCAGACCTGGGAGAGCGTACGCGCAACCCGGTCCCGCCTCAAAAAGGTTGAAGCGGTGAGCGAGCTGCTCGTTGCGGCACCGCTCGAGGAGGTTGCGACGATCGTCTCCTTCTTGTCCGGGGAACTACCCCAGGGCAGGATTGGGTTGGGGTACGCAACCGTCGGCAGCACCCACGTTGAGCCCAGCAAGACGGCCACGCTGGACATCGTGACGGTGAATGCCACGTTCGCGGAGATACAGACGACCAAAGGAGCAGGTTCTAAGAAGAAAAAGGTCGAACTGCTCTCCGGCTTACTCGCAGCCGCCACCACGCAAGAGCAGGAGTTTCTCCGGCGCCTGCTTGTGGGCAGCCTGAGCCAGGGCGCGCTCGAAGGCATCATGCTCGATGCGGTCGCTGCCGCCGCCGACGTTGATCCGCCGCTTGTACGGCGCGCCGCAATGGTCACCGGCAACCTCGCAATGATTGCCCGCCATGCCCTCGAAGAGGGCGCAGATGGCCTTGCTGAATTCGGGCTCGAACTGTTCACCGCCGTGCAGCCTATGCTCGCTCAGACCGCCGAGAGTGTTGCCGCCGCGCTGGTCAAAGCAAGCGATTCCGCAATCGAGTGGAAGGTCGACGGCGTGCGAGTGCAAGTACACCGGCGCGGCGACGAGGTGCAAGTCTTCACCCGGAACCTTCGCGACATCACGGCTACGGCTCCCGACGTCGTTCGAGCCGCAAGATCTTTGCCCGTTGAATCAGTCATTCTCGATGGTGAAGCCGTTGCGCTGCGAACCGACGATCGACCAGTGGCGTTCCAAGAGACGATGAGCCGGTTCGCGACCGAGGGTGACGGCGCACTGAATGTCGTGTTCTTTGACTGCCTGCTCCTCGACGGCCACGACCTGATCGATGCTGACAGCACCACACGATGGCATGCGATGCAGTCGGTCGTACCTTCGTCCCTCCTGGTTCCCCGACTTGTGACCAGCAACCCGATCGAGGGCCAAGAGTTCTTCGACCAGGCAATCTCGGCTGGCTATGAAGGCGTCATGGTCAAGTCGTTGGCAACTACCTACGAGGCCGGCCGCCGTGGCGCCGGGTGGCTCAAGGTCAAGCCCGTGCACACGTTGGACTTGGTGGTTCTCGCCGTCGAGTGGGGTTCGGGCCGCCGGAGCGGTTGGCTCTCGAACATCCATCTTGGCGCGCGCGATCCCGACAACGACGGTTCGTTCATCATGCTTGGCAAGACCTTCAAGGGCATGACCGACGACATGCTGCGATGGCAGACCGAGCGATTTCTCGAACTCGAAACCCACCGCGATGGGCACGTTGTCTTTCTACGACCTGAACAAGTCGTAGAGATCGCAGCCGACGGCATTCAACGGTCCAGTCGCTACCCCGGCGGCATCGCACTGCGTTTTGCTCGGGTTCGTTCCTATCGCGACGACAAGGATCCGTCAGAGGCCGACACGCTCGCCACTGTCCGTCTACTCACTGGACACTAGGCCCAATGACTCAGCCCTGGGAAAATGCTCCAGATCTCGGAAGATTTGTGAGAGGTCTATCTCTACGATTGTCTGCACCAGCGTGACTACTCTCACCCTGGCCGGCGATGCCAGACCGAGGGTCTGCAATGTAGAGATGCGAGCCTATGGGTACTCCCCATCACGAATCCGAAGCCGAGTCACCCGACCCAGCACCGAGCTGGGAATCTGAGCGCGACTTCCCGCAAGACCCTGACTTCTATCGCACCGTCCTGCGCCACATGCCAACGCCACTCTTGGTCATCAACACGTTCGGCCAGGTTTCGTACGCCAACGAGGCACTCATACGCCTGGGTGGGTGGACAGGCACCGGCGCCGAGCTGCGAGACTTCCGCCAGCACATACACCCCGAGGATCGCGACCATCTCACCCAGTCGTTCTTGGAACTTTCCGCCAGTCCAGGAGCGCGCGTGCTCGGTCAGTCACGGTGGGCCGAAGTGGGCTTCCGACTCCTGACCGCGGATGGTTCGGCAGTTCCGGTCGAGCTCGTCGGTGCCGGCGGCATCATGGACCCGGCCGTTGGCGGGATCATCTACGAAGTGAGGCTGGCACGCTCGAAGCAGCTCACCCGACGAGTGCTCGACGGCCTGAGTCATGGCAAGTCGATGCTTCACATGCTCTCGATCATTGGCGAGATCATTTCGAGCCCACCACTCGACCTGCAGGCAGCCGTGTTGCAGTCCAGTGGGCACGGAGACTTTGTGTTGGCATCATCAACGTCCGCAGACCTCGCGACTGCCCTGCGAGTCGACACGAATAGTGTGCCCTGGGCGATGACCATGGCGAATAGTCCGACACTCGTCGACTTCGACAACCTTCCCGACCAGATGCGCGGGCTGCTAAGCGACGCCGGCTTCCAAGACGTTTGGCACATCGCCGTTCAGTCACCGTTGACCGCAAACACTCTGCGCATCGTCGCTGCGTCGCCGACCCACCACGTGCCAGCGAATGGGCCAATGAACCGGCTTGCCGAGGCCCGCGACCTCGCCGCAGCTGTGTTGTTGCGGTCTGAATCCGATGTGCTTCTTGCCCGCGCAGCTGACCGCGATGCGTTGACCGACCTGCCGAACCGCGCAGCCTTCTATCAACAAGCAGAAGGATGGGACCCCATGCAGGAACGGGCGGCACTACACCTCGACCTCGACGGCCTCAAGATCATCAACAACACCTTTGGCCAAACAGGCGGCAACTCTGTACTACGGGTGGTAGCTGACCGCCTTCGCGTGCTGTGTGGACCGAATGATGTTCTCGCTCGAACCGGTGACAACGAGTTCGCCGTTCTCCTTGGGCCCGGTCGCGACTCAGCACCGGAGTTGGACCGGGCGATGGGTCTTGCATCGCAGGTCCTTGAGGCAGTTCAAGAAACGGTCGTTGTCGCCGGCCGCCCCGTGCATATTTCTGCCAGCATCGGCGTTGCTGGGGCCCCGTCTGGCGTGAGCACCGATCATCTACTCACGTGGGCAGATGCAGCGATGCACGATGCCAAAGCATCCGGTGGCGGCCGCATCGCCCGCTTCGGCGTGGCCTACCGGTGAGCGGGTAGTGCCTCATTTGGCGCCAACAAGCGGCCTCCGCATACCCAACGGTGGCGATCACGAAATCTACGGCGACGCCGGCCGAGATCGACTGAATGGCCGAACCGGCAAAGACCTGACTAGCGGGGCGCCGACAACGACGACCTGATCGGATCCAGCGGGCAAGACACCATCTACGGCGATGGCGGTGCCGACAAGCTGCACGGCGGCACCAGCACCGATTGCTGCGATGGCGGCACCGGCACCGACCACGCCGGAGCTACCTGTGAAACCCGCATCAACGTCCCGTAAGTGGCCGACCGGGCGACGGCTCTAGCCAGCGAGTTACGCCTAGGCCCAAGCCAAGCAGTAAAACCGTCTGATGCACCCCGACGCCACTTCAGTATGAAGCCGCTCGATGACATCACCGTGATCGAGGTGGACAGCTGGATGGCCGCGCCATCGTGTGGCGCCATCCTCGCGGACATGGGTGCGACAGTAATCAAGGTCGAACCGCTGACCGGCGACCCGATGCGCGACAAGCAGCGGCCCCCAAAGGTCGACGACGAGCTCAAGAAGTCCTATGACTACCAGTTCGATGTCGACAACCGCGGGAAGCACTCGGTCGCCATTGACATCAGCACCGAGCGAGGTGCCGCCGTGCTGCACAAGCTCGTTGCGCAAGCCGACGTGTTCCTCTGCAACCTGCTGGCCGAACGGCAACTGCGGTTTGGCATGGACCCAGCCGCGCTGGCGGCCGTCAATCCGAGACTGGTCCACGCCACATTCACCGGCTACGGCACGACGGGCCCTGATGCCTGGCGGCCCGGCTACGACGTGACCGCCTTCTTTGGCCGATCAGGACTCTACGACGCTATGCGTGAAGGGCCAGCCGGCGACGTGCCAATGGCGCGCCCCGCACAGGGGGATCACACGGCTGGGCTCGCGCTCTACGGCGCCATTGTGTCTGCGCTCCGGCTTGTCGAACGCAGCGGCGAAGGCCAGGTCGTCGAGGCCTCTCTCTACGAAACAGCGGTGTGGACCCAGGCGACCGACTACAGCATCACGGTGATCGACAATGCGCCGGTGCGACAGCGAAGCCGCCACAACCAAATTCTTGCGACCGCGAACCGGTACCCATGTGGCGACGGCAAATGGGTTGTCTTTAACATGCCAACCGACCTCGGCCTGGCCGAACTTTGCCGCGACCCTTGGGTGCACCAAAGCACTTGACGACGAACGTTTCGTTGACATGCGCGGCCGCTTTCGCAACATGGCCGCGCTGGTCGCCATTGTCGACGAAGCGCTCGCGGCCAAGACCCGCGACGAGTGGGGGCCTATCTTTGACGAGGCGGGACTGATCTGGGGCCCGGTGCTCGCATTGCACGAGGTCGTGGCTGACCCGCAGGCACAGGCACTTGGTCTGTTCCCTTCCATCACAAGCCCCGACATTGGCAAGTATCGCACGGTCGCAAACCCTCTCAAGTTCCGTTCCGCCAATGTTGGCCCCGAGCGACCACACCCCAAGCTTGGCGAGCACACGCGGTCGGTTCTCACAGATGTGGGCGTCACTGACGGCGAACTCGATCAGTTGGCGGCTGACGGCGTGATCGGTGTGGCCGCCACGGACCCACTCGAGTAAGTCGACTCTTTGCCAACACGCCGCGGCAATGACGGCGTCTACTCCCCGAGCTAGCTGTCGACATGGCGATCGAGCGCGGCAACTCACGAGTTGGCAGATTCTTTGGCCATTCGGGAACCAGTCGCGCGGTTTGACACGTCGTACCCGTGAACCCAAACGCAGGAAGAAACCTCATGAAGACTCGGTCGCCTTTAGCAGCAAGCATCACGCCCCACGACCGGTGGCGCCGCCTCGTGGCTGTCCTCACACTGCTGCTCCTGCTCGCAGCCGCATGTGGCAGCGCGGACGTGGCCACCTCCGCAGCGACTGATTCCGCGGCGCAAGACGAGGCGTCCTACGGAACGTATGCGCCAGATGCAGAAGAGGTGTTCGAGGTCGAGGTTCAGTCGCTCGACGAAAGCGATGCCCGATCCGCAGAGTTAGCTTTCCACAGGTGCTGCAGAACCGACGTTGCGGCACAGCTACCTGACCTCGGACGCGACATCATCTACACCGCCACACTCGAGCTTGGTTCGACCAACGTCTCCGAAGCCACGCGAGAAGCCATCCGAACCGTCGAGGCTCGCGGCGGCTTCCTATTCTCGCAAGACACTCGTGGCGGCAGCGGCGGCGCCAGCGTGCTTACGTTCAAGGTCCTACCCGACCAGTTCCAGGCCGTGCTCAACGATCTCGGCTCAGTAGGCGAAGTTCGCGCCCAGTCCATTTCCGCCGACGACGTCAGTGCAATCGTGGTCGACCTCGAGAGTCGCATTAACACCGCCCAGGCGAGCGTCGTCCGACTGCGAGACCTGCTCGACGGTGCGAGCGAACTCGAAACGATTGCGACGCTCGAGAACCAGCTACTCCAGCGCGAGACAACTCTTGAGCAATTGCGTGGCCAACTGCGCACCGTGCAGAACCAAGTCGACCTGGCGACGATCACGGTCACGGTGACTGAACTCTCGAACCGTCCCGGACTTGCACTCGACGTCATGGCCTATGTCGGCCACGATGGCGGCTTCGAGTGCTTTGACACTCGCGACGTCCGATCCGTTGATGCCGACGAGCCAGTGACCGTCTGCTATCGCATCACCAACACCGGTGACACGTCGCTCGTAAACGTTGCCCTCGAAGACGCAGTCCTTGGCGCTTCGATCGGTGAGCTCGTTGTAGTCGACGGTGTCGCCAACGAAATCGCCCCTGGCCAGACCATCGTGCTTGCCCAGGAGACTGAGCTCACCGAAGACGTTCGCATTCGGCCAACCGTTCGAGCGATTGGCCTCGATGCCGATGGCAATCCAATTGGCGCTGAAGTCCGGGCCACCGCTGCCACGTTGCGATTCAACGTCATCGAACCCGAAGGAGGCATACCATCATTCGGCGAGGTATTGAGCACTAGCTGGAACGCACTGGTCACCCTCGCCATCGTCATTGCGCTGATCGCCGTGGCGATCGCCCCGTTCGTCGTCGTGCTCGCCATTGTTGGGTGGCCTGCCTGGTCCTACCTGCGTCGCCGTCGTGCCACTGCCAGCGCTCGCCCGCCGCGGCCAGCACCGCCGGCGCCACCTGGGCCGCCCGCCCTGGCCGACACCGACGAAGACGAAGAAGCAGCTATAACTGCATAGATAGTCCGCAGCGCGATGCTGCACCGGCCTGGGACTCGTCACTGGAGGGGGTGACGAGTCCCTTCTTCGCGTTTTGTCGCCGTGCCATGTGTCCTGCGGCCTCGTGCAGTCTCGATTCCCGTTGATTCTTCTTGACTCCCCCTGAAGCAGCAGGTACCTTGTGTAACCAAGTACCTGTTATACCATGGTACTATAGATAACCAGATACCGCTAGAAGTGGATTCGGCTATCTGTTTCAAGACTTGATCTCCCGCAACCCGGAGCTTCTGTGGAACACAGTTCACAACTGCTGAAAGGAGTCCTCGATATGTGCCTGCTTGCGATCATCGCCGAGGAGTCCAGTTACGGCTACGAAATGGCCAGCAAGCTGCAAGCCCGAGGTCTCGAGCTCGTCAGCGAAGGAAGCATCTATCCCCTGCTCTCCCGCCTCCAGAAGCGGGGCTACGTCGATAGCTACTTTGTCGAATCGCCCGGGGGGCCACCCCGCAAGTACTACCGCATCATGCCCAGCGGCACCGAGCGCCTTACGCGCTGGGCAGGCGAATGGAATCGAGTTTCTGATGGCGTCGGAGAAATCCTTAAGGGAGGAAATCATGTCTGACATCCCCACAATTCTGAATGCATGCGAGTTGGTCTGGCGTCAGCAAAGTGTCGGCTCAGCATCGATTACCGACATGCGCGCCGAGCTTGAATCACATCTGATCGATGCTCAGACAGCCGGTAAGTCCCCCGAGTCGGTCGTCGGTAACAACATCGATCGCTTCGCCCGCTCGTGGGCCGGAGCGCAACCGGTGCGGCTCGTGCCCTCGTCGATGACCAAGATGCAGGACGATCGCGAGGCCATGGCCGAGGCAACCCGCTTTCGCCTCTACGTAGCGATCGCCCTCATCGTGGCCGTCACGATCCTGGGCCTTCTTCTCGCCCCCAAGAGCAACTACGAGACCCTGGAGACCTGGCAATGGATCTTCGTGGGGGCCACATTCACCCTACTGATCGGCGAAATGTTCACCGGTGGCTTCTTCGTGCTCCCCTTCGGGATTGCCGCCGCTTCGGCGAGCGCACTGTCCTTTGCCGAGGTCGAGCCGCCGGGCTTGGTCATCGTCTTCATCATCGTGTCCATCTTGGCTATCTGGGGCGCACGGGAGTTCGGCTTGAAGGACGACAACGTGGTCGTGCCGGTAGGCGCCAACCGATACGTCGACCAGACCGCCATCATCACCGAGCCAATTCACGGCATCGGCAGCGTTGGTCGGGTCCGCTTCGAGACAGAGAGCTGGATGGCCATTTCCGACGGCAATGGCTTCATCCCAGAGGGCTCAGTAGTCCGCATCAGCGAAGTACGCGGCGCCCGCATGGTCGTCTCGAACATCTAACGAAACCGAAATCGACAACAGTGGAAACTAAGGAAAAGAGTAAGTAATGGATCCAGTCGCAGGCTTTTTCCTGCTGGTCATCGTGTTGTTGCTGGTCGTAGCGGCCAGGGGCATCCGACTCGTGCAGCAGTCCGAGCAAGGTCTGGTGGAACAATTCGGCAAGTACCAGAAGACGGTCGGCCCGGGCCTTCGCTTCATCGTGCCGTTTGTGCAGAACCTGCAGCGTGTCGACATGCGTGAGCAAGTGGTCGACGTTCCCCCGCAAGAGGTCATCACGCGAGACAACGTGGTCGTGACCGTCGACGCCGTGGTGTACTACCAGGCCACCGATCCGGTCAAGCTCAAGTACAACGTGGCGAACTTCATCATCGCGGCCACCAAGCTCGCGCAGACCAACCTGCGTAACGTCATCGGCGACATGGACCTCGACGACGCGCTCACGTCTCGCGACACCATTAACACTGAGCTGCGCAACATCCTCGACGAGGCCACCGACGTGTGGGGAACTCGGGTCGTCCGGGTTGAAATCCAGCGAATCGATCCGCCCGCCGACGTCACCGACGCCATGCACCGCCAAATGAAGGCAGAACGAGACCGTCGTGCACTCGTGACCGAAGCCGAAGGTACAAAGAGCTCAGCCATCCTCAAGGCTGAAGGTGTTCGTGAGTCACAGGTTCTCGAAGCGAACGGTCGGGCCGAGGCGATCAAGCAACTCGCGGAGGCCGAAGCGTTCCAGCGGGTCACGCTCGCCGAAGGTGAAGCCCAAGGCATCGAGCGCGTCTTCCGTGCCATTCACGAGGGTGACCCCACACCCGACCTGCTGGCCGTGAAGTACCTGGAGACGCTTGGCACCGTAGCCAACGGCCAGGCGACCAAGATCTTCATGCCGCTCGAGGCCAGCGGCGCTCTTGCGTCGCTGGGTGCTCTCGGCGAAGTCTTCAACACCCAGAACGAAGGCAAGCAAGACACCGTCTAGCGCCGACCAACGTTAGCGAGTTCGACTCACCCGGCGTCTGGGGCGCCGGGTGATTTCGCGTCTACATCTCGCGATTTCTCGACTCAATCGAACTGTCGCAGGTATGCGGCCACGGCTCGATGATTCGACTCGAGTACCTCGTCGTCGAGCGGCGGCAGAGTGTGACCCCACAACGGAAGCGAGAACCCGCTCAGCTGCCATGCTCCTAGCGGGCGCGCCAGAAACCAGACGTGGAAGTGGCTGCTGCCGTCGCCCCAACGGTTGAAGTGCACTCGACCAATGTCACCAATTGACCTGATCGCCCGCACCACGCGGGCGGTCATGACGCCGAAGTCGGCCGCTGTCGCGTCGTCGAACTCGTCGATGTCGACGTGCGGAGCGGAGTTCAGCATGTACGCCGGCACCGGCGGCGAGATGCCCGGCCGGAACTGGAGCGGACGAATTACCCAACGGTCGTTCGCCCAAATCGACGGCCATGCACCTTCGGATTCACAGTGGCAAGGTTTGCCGCCGGGTTCACCGTCGCGGGGAAAGTCTTGCGCCTCGAAGGGCTCGACTGGCCGAACGCTCATGTCACCCTCGAATGGAAAGATCCCCCAGCTCGCCAACTCTGGCAACGGCAAGCCTTCTAGTCGATCCCGACCAAACCGCAATTCTTCCATGCGCAGCAGTCTGACACATCGGCGCGGCGTCAGGTCCGCCGGCTGATGCCGCGCCCGCAGGCGGATCAGTCGGCTTCCTCGGCCCAAGCACCAACGTGGGCCGCAATGCGCGCCGACAGTTCATAGGGCCGGATGGTCTTGTAGTTGTAGATCGCTCGGATCTGCTGATTCGCAACGTCTTTCGTCGGGTCATACCTCTTCCAAGTTCCTCGTCCGAGACTGCATCGGCACGCCGGGGCGCTGCGTGACCACAAGCATTGCAGCGAGTGGATCCGCGTACACTTGAACGGTGAGCCGACCCACAGCTAAGAACAGCCGCTTTACGCCGAAGAAACCAAAGCCAGTCGACGGAGAAATGCGCCAGCGCAAGCATGGCGACCACTTCCACACGGAACGCTGGTGCGCAAACCACGCGCAGTGGGAACCAGTCGACTAGCCAGACTCGACCGGTGCGACTCGATCAGGAGTGTGCGCCTCGACGGGTGAACTCATGGGTACGCCGGACCTCCACGAATCCAAGCCGGCCATACCACTGGTGGGGCCAGTCGTCGAGATCGGCGACAAGGAATGAGAAGCTGCAACCGGCCCGATCGCTCCGTCGTTGGGCCTCGCAAATGAGCGACTTCGCATAACCTCGCCCCCGATAGCCGACCCCAGTTTGCAGGCTTTCGATCTGGGCAATGTGTTGGTCCGGGTCGAGGTAGAGATCAACTCGAGCTGCGATCTCGGCACCCTCGCAGACTGCCAGATGGGTCACGTCTGCACCCTGGCCGTACAAAGAGG
This sequence comes from Lepidonotus clava, assembly GCA_936440205.1. NCBI lineage: Eukaryota > Metazoa > Annelida > Polychaeta > Phyllodocida > Polynoidae > Lepidonotus > Lepidonotus clava. Next base: position 9,914 of record CAKZFK010000190.1, on the reverse strand, counting down.
TCCGGTCAGCAAGCTGAGCGAGCACTGGGTCGCTGGATCCGGGCAAATCGTCGCGCCAATCGCGCATGAGCGCCGAACGAAGCGTCTCGGCCGTTACCGCCTGTACCTGATGTGCTGGCTCCTCGAACGACACACCGCCGTATGCCATCGTTGTGATCGACTCGTGCTCGTACCCCACCGCGGTGAACTCGTCTCGGAACGATCGACCGGGATCATCCTGTTCGACGGAGACATGTCGATAGGTGAGACCCGCTTGGCCTAGCACCGTGTCCGCCGCGGCGAGAACCTCGCTGGCAGAACAGAGGGCGTCGACAACGACTCGGTTGTGCTGGTACGACGCCGGGAACTGCGATTGCAGCACAGCGAACCCCCACGGCAAGGTCACGACCTGACTTGCCTGTGCCTGCGCGAATCGCTTCTCGAAGGCTGCGATTTGGTCCACCTGGGACGGTTCCATATGACCACCGTAGATGACGAGGTTGGTGATGGCCGCTGCCGCCCCCAATCGCGCGCCAAACTGTGAGCGTGGCTACCGCTCCCCCCGCCAAATCTGGTCTTCATCATGAGCGACGATCACGCGGCGCATGCGATCTCGACATACGGCAGCAGGATCAACCAGACACCAAATCTTGATCGCCTCGCCAACGAGGGCATGCGTCTCGATTCGGCATTTTGTACAAACTCGATCTGTGCGCCAAGCCGAGCGGCAATCCTGACCGGTACCTACAACCACGTCAACGGCGTTACCACGCTCGACACACCCCTGGACAACACACTGTGGACGTTCCCCGTTGAGCTCCAGCGGCACGGTTGGCAGACCGCCATGATCGGCAAATGGCACCTCGGCCACGGAACAGGGGCCGATCCGGCAGGCTTCGACCACTGGCGAGTGCTCCCAGGTCAAGGCCACTATCACAACCCCGTCATGCTCGAAGCCGACGGCGTGGTCGTTGAACGAGGCGGCTACGTGACCGACCTGATTACCGATGACACGATCGACTGGATCGATCGGCGCGATCCTGACAAGCCGTTCGCCGTCTTCTGCCACCACAAGGCACCGCACCGAACGCGGGAACCCTCCCCCAAGCACTTCACGATGTACGAAGACGACCTCATCCCCTTCCCGGACACGTTTCGCGACGATCTACAGGGTCGCGCAGAGGTCGTACAAGCGGTGCGCATGCGCATGATGGACCTGGACCCCATCATCGACCTCAAGGCCGTGGTGCCCCCCGGTCTGACCCTTGACGAGGAAATCGACTGGCGCTACCAGCGCTACATCAAACAGTACCTGCGCTGCGTGGCTTCGATCGACGACAACGTCGCACGACTGCTGGACTACCTCGATACCAGCCACCTAAGCCAGAACACCATCGTCGTGTACACGTCTGATCAGGGCTTCTTCCTGGGCGATCATGGCTGGTTCGACAAGAGGTTGATGTATGAGGAGTCGCTGCAGATGCCACTGCTCGTGCGTTACCCGGCGCAGATTGCTCCGGCCACCGTCAGCGACGACATGATCGTCAACGTGGACTTTGCCCAAACACTGCTCGACCTCTGTGGTCTCGATGCGCCGGACCACGTGCAAGGCCGATCGTTTGCCCCGATCCTTCGCGGCGAGACACCCGACGACTGGCCCACGTCGATGTACTACCGCTACTGGATGCATCGTGACGGCTCGCATCTCTGCCCGGCGCACTACGGAATACGCACCAAGACCCACAAACTGATTTGCTACTACAACGATCCACTTGGGCAGCCCGGCGCAAACGGACCTGCTGACCCGGTCGAGCGGGAACTATTCGACCTGGTGGCCGATCCCCTCGAGGTCAACAACGTCTGGGGCGACAGCACGTACGCCTCGGTGACCAGCGAGTTGCTGGCTGAACTGGCGCGACTGCAGGCCGACACCGGCGACCAACCATTCGCGGGAGCCGAAATATGACGATCAAGAACACACTCGAGCCGCTCGACCACGCGTATGCGCAAGCCTTCCTGCTTCGCAAGGACCAGGTCGTTGACCATGCTGGCGACGGCACGATCGTGCGGCAGTTCGGCGCCGTCTCACTGCCGCTCGTGGACTGGCCGGGTTGGGTCGGCGGGCTACGGGCAGCCGAGGCCGTAATCGAGACGTTCGTTGCCCAACCCTCGCAGGTCACCGCAATGAGCGACAACGAGCCCTTTGTTTCGGCATGGACGCCCCTCGCCTCCTGGATGAACGAAACTGTGCGGGCGTCGCTGCATTCGGTCGGCTGCGAGATCGATGGCGACGCCTATCTCACCGCATCGCTCACACCGACTGCCGAGCTCGAGGGACTCGCCCACCTCGACGATGACCAGTTCGTTCCCACCGAGTCGGTGGGCTTCGTGGCAATTATTGGCCAACACGCGGGCCCCAGAATTGCGACGACGCCTCTGAACCACAAGACGCTGCGCCCGATGGCGCCGCTGACGTTCGAGGCCGAGACGCTCGATGCCTTTACCGCCGGATCCACCGACCATGTCGCAGCGGCGCCGGGCGAACTGGTGATCTTTGCGCAGTTCGGGCAGCTCCACGCCGGGCCAGCGGCAGCCCACGTGGCCCATCTCGCCGAGGCCCGCCAGCTTCTGGTGATGCGTGGCCGACTTCGCCTCACCTAGTGTGAGTTCCCCTGGGGAGTGCACACTATTCGTCGGCCGTCCACGCCTCGGTTAGCCAGTCGAGAAGCACGTCATCGATCTCACTGACGTCTTTGACGTTGACGACGTGGTGGAAGCGTCGGCCGTGAGCCTGCACTTTGCGAGACAGCCGACCATGGTCGAGCTTGCGATCGAGTGAGAACGACACCGCTATCCACTTGGTCATCGTGCGCAACGAAAGAAACGTCGAGCGCCGCTTGAAGAAGATGCCGACCGACACAGGTTCAAACCAAATGTCGGGATCAAGCGTTTGCAAGTGATCACGGATTCTCTCGAAGATTGGCCGTTCGAACGCCGGGCCTGTCTCGAAGTACTCGTCGAGATCCATCGCAGGCGCGCATTCATGACCTTGATTCGCCCGACCGAAGCGGCGTTCACACTCCGGGCATTGCCACATGGTCAGCCTCCCCTTTGGAGTCTTCGGTTGGGGGTAGTCCCCAAGAGATCGCGAACGCAGCGAGCAAGAACACCGTCGTGCCAAGCAACGCGCCTGAGAAACCGCCAAGCAGGAAGAGCAGGCCTGAAAGCAGCGTGCCGACCAGTCGTCCGGCGGCATTGGCAGAGTAGTAGTAACCCACATCGAGCGCAGTGTCATCGTCGCTGGCCGAATAGGCCAGGATCAAATACGAGTGCACCGACGAAGTCAGCGCAAACATGACACCGAAAGCAAGCAGGCCGCCCAACGTGACGACGGCCTTGAGTTCTTCGGCCCACACCGCAACCGCGATGAGACCTGACACGGCGGCCATCGGCGGCAGCAATCCATACGCCGCGAGCGGCGTGGCAGTTCCGCCAATGAGCAGGCGCGGTGCAAGTGACTGCACGATGCCATAGCCAATCACCCAGCAGGCCAGGAAGGCGCCGATGGCCTCGAAGGACCAACCAAGGTTCTCATCAAGGAACACGGGAAGCGCCACCACAAACCAGATGTCGCGTGAGGCGAACAGGAAGAACCGTGCTGCCGAGAGCCGCTGTATTGCGGGCGACTTGGCCAGCACATCGGCGAACGCCGGCTTCTCTGCTGCTCGCCCAACATCGCCGAGCAGCACGACGACAACTACGAATACCGCGGCGAGCGCGATTGCCATGACATAGAGCGCCCCGTCGAAGCCCCGCCAGCTAAGCAGTGCAGCACCCACGAAGAAGCCCACCCCCTTGAGCGCATTCTTTGATCCGGTTAACAACGCGACTAACCCAAACAACTTGCCGCTAGGGGCTACGAACTTCACCGCGGTCTTCGAACTCATCTTGGTGAGGTCTTTGGCGATGCCGGACAAGGCTTGGACCAGCATGACCCACAGAACTGCTAGCAGTTCGCGCCACGTCGTCTGGTGTGCAGTCAGCGCAAGGAGGGCAACGATCTGCAACGCAAGTCCAGCCACAAGCGTCCGGTGCAACCCGTACCGAGCACCGATCCAGCCACCGACCAGGTTGGTGAAGACACCGAACAGCTCGTATAGCAAGAACAGCATCGCCAGAGAACCGGGGCTGTAGCCAAGATCGTGGAAATAGAGCAGCACCAGCATGCGCAGGGCCCCATCGGTGAGGGTGAACGCCCAATACGCAGCGGTGACCAGTGCGTACGACCTGATATTCATACAAACACTCGGCGACGAAGCTGGGTAACGACGAGCGCCGTGCCGTGACCTCTACGATGGCGCAGGTGTTCCCTCTGATCGCGGCCGAGCTCACAGCGAGCGACTGGATTACTGCAGGTGCGATTGCGCTGGCCACGTTGCTGTTGGCGATCATCATCCGTCGGCTGACCAAGCGGCGTATTCGTAAGAAGGATCATCACGCCGAGCTCATCGATTTCGGTGGCCGGCTACTGATCGCACTGGTCATCGCAGCCGGAGCCTACTACACCCTCGAATCACTCAATGTTGAGCTCGGACCCGCCCTTGGCGCATTCGGTATCGGAGCTCTCTTCATCGCCGTCGGCCTGCAACCGCTGCTCGTGAATCTCGTTGGTTCCGTGGTGCTACAGGCACGGCGACCGTTCCGGCGAGGCGACCAGATCCTGAGCAATGGCCACGAAGGAACCGTCCTCGATATCACCTCGACCTCGACCGTGCTGCTCAGTTACGACGGCGAGTCCATTCACCTTCCTAACTCGCAGGTGCTAGGTGAGCCTCTCGTCAACTGGACCCACGAACCGGTGCGGCGCACCGTGTTGCCAATCAGCCTGCCCTATGACTGCGAGCTACCTCGGGTGCTCGCCCTGATCGGTCGAGCGACCCGCAAGTCGCTTGACGACGACAACTTGCCACCTGCCGAGGCCTTGGCGACTGGCTTCGGCGCGCATGGCATCGATATCGAGCTTCGGTTCTGGCACTACAGCGATCAGCTCGAGTCGATGGTTGCTCGGAGTCAAGTGGTGGTAGCGGTCAACGAGGCCCTGCACGAGGCTGGTGTCGTCATTCCGTACAACCAACTCGTGGTTCACCCCGCCCCCGCGCCAGCAGCGGCTGAACCGGAACCGACAGATACCTAGCAGACTCCTAGCCCCCTAGCGCTACGGGGCTTCCCACGCGAAGTGCTCAGGCACGGGGGTGCCACGAGGGAGATCGCCTGTGCCGGGGATCGTTTGGTCGAAATCGATCGATGCTCCCGTCATCATGCCGGACTCGTCGGCGGCCAGGTAACACACGCCGCGGGCGACCTCTTCGGGCTTCAGAAGCCGGCCGAATGGCTGGCTGGCTTCGGCCGCCGCGAGCCAGTCGTCGGGTGCGTTGTGGAACTTCTGCTGAACCTGGTGTTCAGCGGGGGTATCCATCCACCCAGGATTGAGCAGGTTTATGCGAATTCGGTCGGCCATCAACGAGAACGCCGCATTCTTGACCATGGCCTCGAGGGCATGCTTCGACGTGGCGTAGGGCCACAGCACAGCATTGCCACCGTGATGTGCAACCGACCCGATGAGCACGATCGATCCGGCGACCTGCTCACGCCTCATCATCTTGGCAAACGCCGTCACCAGCAGACCCGGCATCTGCACGTTCATCGCCAGCATCTCGGTCCACATCCGTGCGGAAGTGTTCCAGATCGTACCGCGCCAGGTCGCCGCCGCGCAGTTCACGAATGTATGCACCGTGCCGAAGGTTGCTTCGGTAGCGGCCACGACCTGCTCGACACCTGCCACCTGCGCGAGGTCTGCGCTCTCAAAGTGCACGGTGCAGCCATCACCGTCGAGTCGCTCGGCCGCAGCTTGACCTTTCTCGACATCTCGACCGACAAGCATTAGCCCGGCCGCGCCTCGAGCTTTCATGAGCTCGGCGACGGCGAACCCCAAACCCTGCGTACCGCCGGTGACCACACCGAACTTTCCAGCAAACGATGCGCGGGCGTGCGGATCAGACGGGTCAAGCGTTTGAGTCATGGGTCGACAGTACCGGCTCGATGACGGTCAAGTAATCGACCAGCCGCGCCGCCGTCTCAAACGCCAGATCCGGCTCATCGAGATCGGGATCGAGCCAGACCTCGGACAATCGCCGCCACTTGTCGGCACCAAGAAAGACGCCCGCCTCCGCCTCTGGCCCGAGCTGTTTACGCCACGCCCTTTCGTGCTCAAGCAAGTGCTTCAACACAGCGATGTTCCGGTCAGACTCTTTGTGTTCGGCGTGGAAGCCGACTTCGAGCGCCACACCGTCGCGACCGTCGACATGTCGGCGGGCAATCAGCTGCGCCTCGTAGTGCGAACCGGTGGGAGTTGTTGCGCCAAACCAAGCCTTGCATCCGCGTCGATGAGTTCGCACCTGCAGCGCGACTGCACCGTCGCCCATCAGCGAACGGACCGCATCGCCAACCTGATCAAACAGGTGCGAGTCAATCGTCAAAGCAACCGCCTCGGCCGGCGGACGGACGTCTCGGGCAGGACCACCACCCGGGCAAAGTACCGTACGTGTTTGCTGGTTGCGAGCGTTGCGCCGAATTGTCGGCTGGTTAACACAACGAAGATAAGGCCTGTCAGCGGACGTCCCCGGCTATCGACGTCTGCCACTATGAGAGTCTTGAGTCTGCGATCCGCCTCATCCTTCAGCCTCCAAGACTGCCCCTTCCCCGCTGCCGCGACCGACGCCAGTGGCGTCATCCTGCGCAGCAACGCAGCGTGGACCAACATCACCGCGTCGAACGGTCCAGCAACCGAAGCGCTCGGACTCGACAACTCAGATGCTCATGATTTCGCGCAGGCCGTTGAGCGGGTGAGCGCCGGCCGTGAGCCAGAGTGGCTCGACCTTGATGCCCATGTGCTCAAAGAGCTGCGCTGGGCGCGTTGTCACCTGTGGCCTGACGCAACCGCAGACTTCGTGCTCGTGGCCATTATCCCGCTTCGTGAAACAAGGTCGAGCGACCTGTCGCGAGTCGAGGTCGAGCACATTGAACGGATCATCGAACACACCGCCGATGCAATCACCATCGTCGACGACAATATGAAGCTCCGCTTCGCTAGCGGTATCGCAACCCGGTGGCTCGGCTCCTCCGGGGCAGCCCACGAAGGCCAAACTGCGCTGTCGTTCATCTACCCCGAAGACCACCACATACTGATCGATGCGTATAGCCAGGCCATCGCCAAGCCTCGCATGTCAATTAAGGCTCGCTTCCGAGTCGTACACCGGAACGGTGATCTGATCTGGGTCGAGGGAATCGGCACCAACATGTTCGACGACCCTGCCATCCGCGGAATCTTGGTGACCCTCAACGACATCACCGAACTGGTCGAGAATCAGGCTGCGGCCGAAGCCAGCCAGTCGGCCCTTGAAGCCGAGAAACAGCACTTCGAGGCACTCGCACAATTCACTCCGACCGGGGTGTTCGAACTAAATGCCGACAACCGCCTGTCGTTTCGCAACGAACGGTTCGCCCAGCTCATCGGCATCAGTGCAGATCAAGAGTTCACATGGGATCTCTTTGATGAGCGAGATCGCGATGCGCTGCGAACGGCGATGGAGCGCACCCGGGCAGGAAGCACGACCCAGTCCACAGTTCGACTCGCACGACCCATGGCAGGAGGTGCACAACGATGGCTCACCATTCGTGCTGTGCGCCAAGACGGCGGTCGCATCCTTGGCTCTGTCGAGGACGCGACGAGCCAAATCATCAAACAAGCCGAGCTCGCACATCGCGCCGATCACGATGACCTGACCGGACTCCCGAATCGAGAACAGTTGCTCGATCTACTGCATGAGTTCACGGTGGCCGGTGAGCCAATCGCGGTGTTGTTTCTTGATCTCGACAATTTCAAGGACATCAACGACGGCCTGGGACATCAGGTCGGCGATCAAGTATTGATCGAGGTCGCCGAACGGCTCAAAGACGAGGTGCGACCGAACGACATTGTTGGTCGGCTCCACGGCGATGAGTTTCTGATCATCTGCCGCCAGACCCAATCGATCCTCGTCGCAACAGAGATAGCCGCGAGGGTCGTCAACGCAGTCGGCGCTCCCCTCAAGTCGGCCCCGCAACGGCTCGTCGTCTCGGGCAGTATCGGCATCGCGATGAGTGACGACGCGAATCGAACCGCGACAACGCCCGAAGATCTCATCGTCGCCGCCGATGTCGCCATGTACGAGGCCAAGCGGTTGGGTGGCGCCCGGTCGGTGCCCTACAACGACTATCTCGGCAAGCGAGCCCGCGATCGATTGCGGCTCCACGGCGAGCTACAGCGAGCAAGCGAACTCGACGAGCTTGTCCTGCACTACCAGCCCATTGTGGATCTGCGAAGCCGAAACGTCAACAGCGTCGAGGCACTCATCCGCTGGCATCATCCAACCCAAGGCTTCATTCTCCCCGAACGGTTCATCCCCGACATCGAGCAGTCGGAGCTGATCGACCAGTTGGGCATGTGGGTTCTCGACCGGGCAGTCGCCAACCTGGCAGCTGCCGGACCGCACTCGCCACCGGTCAACGTCAACGTGTCTCCCCGGCAGCTCTACAGCGATGACTTTGCCCGGGCAACGCTTGGCTTGCTCGAGGAGCATGGGGTGGCTCCCACGCAGCTGACCATCGAGATCACCGAACTGATGCGCATGGACGACTTCGACCCCGTCGAGACCCAACTCCGGGCGCTGCAACAAGAGGGTGTCGGTGTCGCTGTTGACGACTTCGGCACGGGTTACTCCGCCCTCGGCTACCTGCAGCGTTACCCCTTTGACCAAGTCAAGATCGACGGCGTCTTCATCGAGGCAATCGACACGAGTGCAAGTGACCAAGCCATCGTTGGTTCGATCATCGAGCTCGTCACCTCGCTCGGAGCCACGCCGGTTGCCGAGCGAGTCGAACGACAAGGCCAGATCACTACCCTGGTGGAGCTTGGTTGTCCCTTCGCACAGGGCTTCCTGCTCGGAAAGCCAGAACCGCCTGAGCTTGCTTAGAACCGCAACAAGTACATCCAAGCACCCCATCCGCTAGTCGCTCTGACCCATTTAGGACAAAGATCGAGGTGGTGCCGGTAGTGGATCACCACTGGCTCAATATCGTCAGAGACATGCGGTCAAGGGCCATAGCGCGCATTTGCGGCACGGTGCTCGTTCTGTTTGCACTCGCGGCGTCAGCCTGCGCTGGCACCGCGTCGACCACGATTGAGACGGCCAGCAACACCGCACCTTCGTCTCAACTCAAGCCACGGGTCGATGACGGAAACCCATTCGCCGACACCGTCGCCGGCGGCGGCATCGACTTCCGACTAACCCGAGACGACGTGATCTGCTCTCAAATGCAGCTCAACGTGAATCCCGAGATTCCTTTCCTGCTTGCGCACTACGTGGTCGATGGCAACCTGGGAGCCCCCTGCTTCGGGGAACCGGACCCGCGTCTGACGCGGGCGTGGCAACTGCTCGTTCAGATCACCCCACCAGGCCAACTTCATGACCTGTCCGTGTTCAGCGGCTTCGTCAGCCGACAAGACGACTGGACGACATACGCATTCGTGCTGCAGCGCGACCCCAGCGGCGACGCGTTCGAGATGGCGGTCAACATGACCCAGGCCGACCTCGACCGCGACGAACTCATGCTGACGATGGCGCACGAGATGGCACACGTGATCGCCGGTCAACCCGACCAGATCAACTGGTTCGTGCCTCCTACCAGGTGTGACACCTGGCATGACGGGTACGGGTGCTTCGAACCGAACTCATACATGTGGTCATGGATCGAGGAGTTTTGGGATGAAGGGCGCATCGAACAGGCAAGCATCGGGCGCGACCCAGGAAGCCCGGAAGGACAAGACCGGTGCGCTC
>CAKZFK010000189.1:12500-17500 GCA_936440205.1 Lepidonotus clava | reverse complement strand
CCTGCTACCCACTGCTCCGTGCGTGCACAGAAAGTGCCGAGAGGCTGCTGCCAGTCTTTGGCCCTGCTACCCTCTGCTCCGTGCGTGCACAGAAAGTGCCGAGAGGCTGCTGCCAGTCTCTGGTCTTTGTCCCTGCTACGAACTGCTCCGTGCGTGCACAGAAAGTGCCGAGAGGCTTTGGCAGTCTCTGGTCTTTGGCCCTGCTACCCACTGCTCCGTGCGTGCACAGAAAGTGCCGAGAAGCTTTGGCAGTCTCTGGTCTTTGGTCCTGCTACCCACTGCTCCGTGCGTGCACAGAAAGTGCCGAGAGGCTGCTGCCAGTCTTTGGCCCTGCTACCCTCTGCTCCGTGCGTGCACAGAAAGTGCCGAGAGGCTGCTGCCAGTCTCTGGTCTTTGTCCCTGCTACCCACTGCTCCGTGCGTGCACAGAAAGTGCCGAGAAGCTTCGGCAGTCTCTGGTCTTTGGTCCTGCTACCCTCTGCTCCGTGCGTGCACAGAAAGTGCCGAGACGCTGCTGCCAGTCTTTGGCCCTGCTACCCTCTGCTCCGTGCGTGCACAGAAAGTGCCGAGAGGCTGCTGCCAGTCTCTGGTCTTTGTCCCTGCTACCCACTGCTCCGTGCGTGCACAGAAAGTGCCGAGAGGCTTTGGCAGTCTCTGGTCTTTGGCCCTGCTACCCACTGCTCCGTGCGTGCACAGAAAGTGCCGAGAGGCTGCTGCCAGTCTTTGGCCCTGCTACCCACTGCTCCGTGCGTGCACAGAAAGTGCCGAGAGGCTTTGGCAGTCTCTGGTCTTTGGTCCTGCTACCCACTGCTCCGTGCGTGCACAGAAAGTGAGTCTGGCTGCTGCTCAGAGCCTGGCAGTGTTTGGTCTTTGGCCCTGTCCCTGCTCCGTGCGTGCACAGAAAGTAAGTGCGACTGCTTGAGAGAGCCTGAAGTTCTGCCCCAGTCTCTGGTCTTTGGCCCTGCTACCCTCTGCTCCGTGCGTGCACAGAAAGTGCCGAGAGGCTGCTGCCAGTCTTTGGCCCTGCTACCCTCTGCCACGCTGCGACCGGACGTCCGCCGGAGTCGTGCTGGGACTCGAATCGAAGCCCACACTCTCCCCTTCGAAACGCTGCCTGGTTTGAGTCGACGCGACTTGCGGATCCAGAGATATTTGCGATGCGGCTCCGTCCACAAGGGGCGTGGACGGAGCCGCATTCAGCACTGCTCCTCACCCGGGCCTCCCACGGGGCTGATCTGGGGCTCGAATCGAAGCTCAGCTCACGACCTACGAGGCGAACTTCGAACGGAGTCCCTGCGATCGACGGATCCAGAGATGTTAGCTCCGTCCCTAATTCTTATGCGGGATTTACCCCACGATAGCCCGTCAGGGGCCCGAGTCTCCTTAACCGGGGATCCCCGAGACTCCGTCCGTAGACCACCTCGTAGGGCAGGTCCTGAGCTTCGATTCGAGCCCAAGATCAGCCCTGTGGGTCGAGCGGTTGAGGCGCTGTGCTCGTTGCGGCTCCGTCCACACCCCTCGTGCGTGCACAGAAAGTGAGGAAAAGGGCTGACGGACAAAACGGGCCTTCCGGGGCCTGTATCTCCTCAACCGGCGATCGCAGGGACTCCGTTCGAAGTTCGCCTTGTAGGTCAGGTGCTGAACTTCGATTCGAGCCCCAGATCAGCCCCGTGGGAGGCCCGGGTGAGGCACAGTGCTGAATGCGGCTCCGTCCACGCCCCTTGTGGACGGAGCCGCATCGCTAATATCTCTGGATCCGCAAGTCGCGTCGACTCAAACGAGAGTGCGTTTCGAAGGGGAGAGTCTGGGCTTCGATTCGAGCCCCGGCACGCCTCCGCCGGACGTCCGGTCGATGCGGGGCTCTCATTTAAGCGACGAAAAAGGGTAAAAACGGCCTTCCGGGGCCCGTACCTCGAGAGCGGGGAATTCCAGGGATTCCCCGTCGAGTGCATCTTGTAGAGGAGGTCCTGGGCTTCGATTCGAGCCCGAGATCACCTCCGTAGGACGATCGGTCGAGGCGCGGTGCTCATTGCGGCTCCGTCCACACCCCTCGTGCGAGACGGTAGCGGCTACGGGCCAAACTCACTTTGTCAGGATGGTAGCGGCTACGCGTCCGTCAGGATCGCTAAACCAAGCCAGAGGACGGCGGCGGTTTCAGTCGAAAAATTTCTAAGTCCGAAATTTCCGGTTTTCGTCCCCTCAGGCGTCTCCTCCTAGCCCGACGGGCCTGAAATTTCGCCTATGGGGGCCAACTCGGCCTGCCGCATCTTTTTGTCGGGCTGATGGTAGCGGCTACGGGCGCTCCTAACGGCACTTTCTGTGCACGCATGCCGGAAAGCCCTGGGAAATCCCTCGATATCTCTGGAACCGCAAGTCGCGTCGACTCAAACGAGAGTGCGTTTCGAAGGGGAGAGTCTGGGCTTCGATTCGAGCCCCGGCACGCCTCCGCCGGACGTCCGGTCGATGCGGGGCTCTCATTTAAGCGACGAAAAAGGGTAAAAACGGCCTTCCGGGGCCCGTACCTCGAGAGCGGGGAATTCCAGGGATTCCCCGTTGAGTGCATCTTGTAGAGGAGGTCCTGGGCTTCGATTCGAGCCCGAGATCAACTCCGTAGGACGAGCGGTCGAGGCGCGGTGCTCATTGCGGCTCCGTCCACACCCCTCGTGCGTGCACAGAAAGTGAAACGGCCGCCGTCCAGGATGGTAGCGGCTACGCGTCTGTCAGGATCGCTAAACCAAGCCAGAGGACGGCGGCGGTTTCAGTCGAAAAATTTCTAAGTCCGAAATTTCCGGTTTTCGTCCTCTCAGGCGTCTCCTCCTAGCCCGACGGGCCTGAAACTTTGCCTATGGGGGCCAACTCGGCCTGCCGCATCTTTTTGTCGGGCTGATGGTAGCGGCTACGGGCGCTCCTAACGGCACTTTCTGTGCACGCATGCCGGAAAGCCCTGGGAAATCCCTCGATATCTCTGGAACCGCAAGTCGCATCGACTCAAACGAGAGTGCGTTTCGAAGGGGAGAGTCTGGGCTTCGATTCGAGCCCCGGCACGCCTCCGCCGGACGTCCGGTCGATGCGGGGCTCTCATTTAAGCGACGAAAAAGGGTAAAAACGGCCTTCCGGGGCCCGTACCTCGAGAGCGGGGAATTCCAGGGATTCCCCGTCGAGTGCATCTTGTAGAGGAGGTCCTGGGCTTCGATTCGAGCCCGAGATCACCTCCGTAGGACGATCGGTCGAGGCGCGGTGCTCATTGCGGCTCCGTCCACACCCCTCGTGCGAGACGGTAGCGGCTACGGGCCAAACTCACTTTGTCAGGATGGTAGCGGCTACGCGTCCGTCAGGATCGCTAAACCAAGCCAGAGGACGGCGGCGGTTTCAGTCGAAAAATTTCTAAGTCCGAAATTTCCGGTTTTCGTCCCCTCAGGCGTCTCCTCCTAGCCCGACGGGCCTGAAATTTCGCCTATGGGGGCCAACTCGGCCTGCCGCATCTTTTTGTCGGGCTGATGGTAGCGGCTACGGGCGCTCCTAACGGCACTTTCTGTGCACGCATGCCGGAAAGCCCTGGGAAATCCCTCGATATCTCTGGAACCGCAAGTCGCGTCGACTCAAACGAGAGTGCGTTTCGAAGGGGAGAGTCTGGGCTTCGATTCGAGCCCCGGCACGCCTCCGCCGGACGTCCGGTCGATGCGGGGCTCTCATTTAAGCGACGAAAAAGGGTAAAAACGGCCTTCCGAGGCCCGTACCTCGAGAGCGGGGAATTCCAGGGATTCCCCTTCGAGTGCATCTTGTAGAGGAGGTCCTGGGCTTCGATTCGAGCCCAAGATCACCTCCGTAGGACGAGCGGTCGAGGCGCGGTGCTCATTTCCCCGCCCTGTGCGTGCACAGAAAGTGCGAAACGCTAAACCAAGCCAGAGGACGGCGGCCGTCTCACTCGATCGCTAAACCAAGCCAGAGGACGGCGGCGGTTTCACTCGAAAAATTTCAAAGTCCAACATTTTTGGGTTTTCGGCCCCTCAGGCCGTTTTGCCCCGGTGCTCGTTGCGGCTCGTGCGAGACGGTAGCGGCGACGGGCCAAACTCACTTTGTCAGGATGGTAGCGGCTACGCGTCCGTCAGGATCGCTAAACCAAGCCAGAGGACGGCGGCGGTTTCAGTCGAAAAATTTCTAAGTCCGAAATTTCCGGTTTTCGTCCTCTCAGGCGTCTCCTCCTAGCCCGACGGGCCTGAAACTTCGCCTATGGGGGCCAACTCGGCCTGCCGCATCTTTTTGTCGGGCTGATGGTAGCGGCTACGGGCGCTCCTAACGGCACTTTCTGTGCACGCATGCCGGAAAGCCCTGGGAAATCCCTCGATATCTCTGGAACCGCAAGTCGCGTCGACTCAAACGAGAGTGCGTTTCGAAGGGGAGAGTCTGGGCTTCGATTCGAGCCCCGGCACGCCTCCGCCGGACGTCCGGTCGATGCGGGGCTCTCATTTAAGCGACGAAAAAGGGTAAAAACGGCCTTCCGAGGCCCGTACCTCGAGAGCGGGGAATTCCAGGGATTCCCTTTCGAGTGCATCTTGTAGAGGAGGTCCTGGGCTTCGATTCGAGCCCAAGATCACCTCCGTAGGACGAGCGGTCGAGGCGCGGTGCTCATTTCCCCGCCCGTGCGTGCACAGAAAGTGCGAAACGCTAAACCAAGCCAGAGGACGGCGGCCGTCTCACTCGATCGCTAAACCAAGCCAGAGGACGGCGGCGGTTTCACTCGAAAAATTTCAAAGTCCAACATTTTTGGGTTTTCGGCCCCTCAGGCCGTTTTGCCCCGGTGCTCGTTGCGGCTCGTGCGAGACGGTAGCGGCGACGGGCCAAACTCACTTTGTCAGGATGGTAGCGGCTACGCGTCCGTCAGGATCGCTAAACCAAGCCAGAGGACGGCGGCGGTTTCAGTCGAAAAATTTCTAAGTCCGAAATTTCCGGTTTTCGTCCTCTCAGGCGTCTCCTCCTAGCCCGACGGGCCTGAAATTTCAC
>CAKZFK010000189.1:0-2500 GCA_936440205.1 Lepidonotus clava | reverse complement strand
CGAGAGGCTGCTGCCAGTCTTTGGCCCTGCTACCCTCTGCTCCGTGCGTGCACAGAAAGTGCCGAGAGGCTGCTGCCAGTCTCTGGTCTTTGTCCCTGCTACCCACTGCTCCGTGCGTGCACAGAAAGTGCCGAGAAGCTTCGGCAGTCTCTGGTCTTTGGTCCTGCTACCCTCTGCTCCGTGCGTGCACAGAAAGTGCCGAGACGCTGCTGCCAGTCTTTGGCCCTGCTACCCTCTGCTCCGTGCGTGCACAGAAAGTGCCGAGAGGCTGCTGCCAGTCTCTGGTCTTTGTCCCTGCTACCCACTGCTCCGTGCGTGCACAGAAAGTGCCGAGAGGCTTTGGCAGTCTCTGGTCTTTGGCCATGCTACCCACTGCTCCGTGCGTGCACAGAAAGTGCCGAGAGGCTGCTGCCAGTCTTTGGCCCTGCTACCCACTGCTCCGTGCGTGCACAGAAAGTGCCGAGAGGCTTTGGCAGTCTCTGGTCTTTGGTCCTGCTACCCACTGCTCCGTGCGTGCACAGAAAGTGAGTCTGGCTGCTGCTCAGAGCCTGGCAGTGTTTGGTCTTTGGCCCTGTCCCTGCTCCGTGCGTGCACAGAAAGTAAGTGCGACTGCTTGAGAGAGCCTGAAGTTCTGCCCCAGTCTCTGGTCTTTGGCCCTGCTACCCTCTGCTCCGTGCGTGCACAGAAAGTGCCGAGAGGCTGCTGCCAGTCTTTGGCCCTGCTACCCTCTGCCACGCTGCGACCGGACGTCCGCCGGAGTCGTGCTGGGACTCGAATCGAAGCCCACACTCTCCCCTTCGAAACGCTGCCTGGTTTGAGTCGACGCGACTTGCGGATCCAGAGATATTTGCGATGCGGCTCCGTCCACAAGGGGCGTGGACGGAGCCGCATTCAGCACTGCTCCTCACCCGGGCCTCCCACGGGGCTGATCTGGGGCTCGAATCGAAGCTCAGCTCACGACCTACGAGGCGAACTTCGAACGGAGTCCCTGCGATCGACGGATCCAGAGATGTTAGCTCCGTCCCTAATTCTTATGCGGGATTTACCCCACGATAGCCCGTCAGGGGCCCGAGTCTCCTTAACCGGGATCCCCGAGACTCCGTCCGTAGACCACCTCGTAGGGCAGGTCCTGAGCTTCGATTCGAGCCCAAGATCAGCCCTGTGGGTCGAGCGGTTGAGGCGCTGTGCTCGTTGCGGCTCCGTCCACACCCCTCGTGCGTGCACAGAAAGTGAGGAAAAGGGCTGACGGACAAAACGGGCCTTCCGGGGCCTGTATCTCCTCAACCGGCGATCGCAGGGACTCCGTTCGAAGTTCGCCTTGTAGGTCAGGTGCTGAACTTCGATTCGAGCCCCAGATCAGCCCCGTGGGAGGCCCGGGTGAGGCACAGTGCTGAATGCGGCTCCGTCCACGCCCCTTGTGGACGGAGCCGCATCGCTAATATCTCTGGATCCGCAAGTCGCGTCGACTCAAACGAGAGTGCGTTTCGAAGGGGAGAGTCTGGGCTTCGATTCGAGCCCCGGCACGCCTCCGCCGGACGTCCGGTCGATGCGGGGCTCTCATTTAAGCGACGAAAAAGGGTAAAAACGGCCTTCCGGGGCCCGTACCTCGAGAGCGGGGAATTCCAGGGATTCCCCGTCGAGTGCATCTTGTAGAGGAGGTCCTGGGCTTCGATTCGAGCCCGAGATCACCTCCGTAGGACGATCGGTCGAGGCGCGGTGCTCATTGCGGCTCCGTCCACACCCCTCGTGCGAGACGGTAGCGGCTACGGGCCAAACTCACTTTGTCAGGATGGTAGCGGCTACGCGTCCGTCAGGATCGCTAAACCAAGCCAGAGGACGGCGGCGGTTTCAGTCGAAAAATTTCTAAGTCCGAAATTTCCGGTTTTCGTCCCCTCAGGCGTCTCCTCCTAGCCCGACGGGCCTGAAATTTCGCCTATGGGGGCCAACTCGGCCTGCCGCATCTTTTTGTCGGGCTGATGGTAGCGGCTACGGGCGCTCCTAACGGCACTTTCTGTGCACGCATGCCGGAAAGCCCTGGGAAATCCCTCGATATCTCTGGAACCGCAAGTCGCGTCGACTCAAACGAGAGTGCGTTTCGAAGGGGAGAGTCTGGGCTTCGATTCGAGCCCCGGCACGCCTCCGCCGGACGTCCGGTCGATGCGGGGCTCTCATTTAAGCGACGAAAAAGGGTAAAAACGGCCTTCCGGGGCCCGTACCTCGAGAGCGGGGAATTCCAGGGATTCCCCGTTGAGTGCATCTTGTAGAGGAGGTCCTGGGCTTCGATTCGAGCCCGAGATCAACTCCGTAGGACGAGCGGTCGAGGCGCGGTGCTCATTGCGGCTCCGTCCACACCCCTCGTGCGTGCACAGAAAGTGAAACGGCCGCCGTCCAGGATGGTAGCGGCTACGCTTCTGTCAGGATCGCTAAACCAAGCCAGAGGACGGCGGCGGTTTTCAGTCGAAAAATTTCTAAGTCCGAAATTTCCGGTTTTCGTCCTCTC
>CAKZFK010000188.1:0-25406 GCA_936440205.1 Lepidonotus clava | reverse complement strand
ATGACAGGACGCTTTGTACATAAGAAAGTTGTACTTGGAAAAAGTTACCGACTGGCTGGTCCTATGGCCCCAGGTTCTTACAGAAACAAAACACGACGGCAACAGTTCTAGTAATGATAGGACGCTTTGTAACTTAAGAAAGTTCTTCTGGAAAAAAGAGGTACCGACTCGCTGGTCCTATGGCCCCAGGTTCTTACAGAAAGAAAACACGACGACAACGACGGTGTGTGCATGGCACGAACCAAACTAGTTCGGCGTGACACCAGAAGGGGGTGCGCACTGCTGCATGACATTTCTGACTTCTTGGTTAGACACCTTTCCCGTCTGCAGCAGGAAAACGGTGGATATATAAGGGCGCAGTGGGTGTTACACAGCGGGTGGTCACCAGTGGGTCTAGTAATGACAGGACGCTTTGTACATAAGAAAGTTGTACTTGGAAAAAGTTACCGACTGGCTGGTCCTATGGCCCCAGGTTCTTACAGAAAGAAAACACGACGACAACGACGGTGTGTGCATGGCACGAACCAAAGTAGTTCGGCGTGACACCAGAAGGGGGTGCGCACTGCTGCATGACATTTCTGACTTCTTGGTTAGACACCTTTCCCGTCTGCAGCAGGAAAACGGTGGATATATAAGGGCGCAGTGGGTGTTACACAGCGGGTGGTCACCAGTGGGTCTAGTAATGACAGGACGCTTTGTACATAAGAAAGTTGTACTTGGAAAAAGTTACCGACTGGCTGGTCCTATGGCCCCAGGTTCTTACAGAAAGAAAACACGACGACAACGACGGTGTGTGCATGGCACGAACCAAAGTAGTTCGGCGTGACACCAGAAGGGGGTGCGCACTGCTGCATGACATTTCTGACTTCTTGGTTAGACACCTTTCCCGTCTGCAGCAGGAAAACGGTGGATATATAAGGGCGCAGTGGGTGTTACACAGCGGGTGGTCACCAGTGGGTCTAGTAATGACAGGACGCTTTGTACATAAGAAAGTTGTACTTGGAAAAGTTACCGACTGGCTGGTCCTATGGCCCCAGGTTCTTACAGAAACAAAAACACGACGGCAACAGTTCTAGTAATGATAGGACGCTTTGTACTTAAGAAAGTTTCTTCTGGAAAAAAGGTACCGACTGGCTGGTCCTATAGCCCGAGGTTCTTACAGAAAGAAAACACGACGACCAACGCCGGTGTGTGCATGGCACGAACCAAACTAGTTCGGCGTGACACCAGAAGGGGGTGCGCACTGCTGCATGACATTTCTGACTTCTTGGTTAGACACCTTTCCCGTCTGCAGCAGGAAAACGGTGGATATATAAGGGCGCAGTGGGTGTTACACAGCGGGTGGTCACCAGTGGGTCTAGTAATGACAGGACGCTTTGTACATAAGAAAGTTGTACTTGGAAAAAGTTACCGACTGGCTGGTCCTATGGCCCCAGGTTCTTACAGAAACAAAACACGACGGCAACAGTTCTAGTAATGATAGGACGCTTTGTACTTAAGAAAGTTCTTCTGGAAAAAAGGTACCGACTCGCTGGTCCTATGGCCCCAGGTTCTTACAGAAAGAAAACACGACGACAACGACGGTGTGTGCATGCACGAACCAAACTAGTTCGGCGTGACACCAGAAGGGGGTGCGCACTGCTGCATGACATTTCTGACTTCTTGGTTAGACACCTTTCCCGTCTGCAGCAGGAAAACGGTGGATATATAAGGGCGCAGTGGGTGTTACACAGCGGGTGGTCACCAGTGGGTCTAGTAATGACAGGACGCTTTGTACATAAGAAAGTTGTACTTGGAAAAAGTTACCGACTGGCTGGTCCTATGGCCCCAGGTTCTTACAGAAAGAAAACACGACGACAACGACGGTGTGTGCATGGCACGAACCAAAGTAGTTCGGCGTGACACCAGAAGGGGGTGCGCACTGCTGCATGACATTTCTGACTTCTTGGTTAGACACCTTTCCGTCTGCAGCAGGAAAACGGTGGATATATAAGGGCGCAGTGGGTGTTACACAGCGGGTGGTCACCAGTGGGTCTAGTAATGACAGGACGCTTTGTACATAAGAAAGTTGTACTTGGAAAAAGTTACCGACTGGCTGGTCCTATGGCCCCAGGTTCTTACAGAAAGAAAACACGACGACAACGACGGTGTGTGCATGGCACGAACCAAAGTAGTTCGGCGTGACACCAGAAGGGGGTGCGCACTGCTGCATGACATTTCTGACTTCTTGGTTAGACACCTTTCCCGTCTGCAGCAGGAAAACGGTGGATATATAAGGGCGCAGGTGGGTGTTACACAGCGGGGTGGTCACCAGTGGGTCTAGTAATGACAGGACGCTTTGTACATAAGAAAGTTGTACTTGGAAAAAGTTACCGACTGGCTGGTCCTATGGCCCCAGGTTCTTACAGAAACAAAACACGACGGCAACAGTTCTAGTAATGATAGGACGCTTTGTACTTAAGAAAGTTCTTCTGGAAAAAAGGTACCGACTGGCTGGTCCTATAGCCCGAGGTTCTTACAGAAAGAAAACACGACGACAACGACGGTGTGTGCATGGCACGAACCAAACTAGTTCGGCGTGACACCAGAAGGGGGTGCGCACTGCTGCATGACATTTCTGACTTCTTGGTTAGACACCTTTCCCGTCTGCAGCAGGAAAACGGTGGATAGATAAGGGCGCAGTGGGTGTTACACAGCGGGTGGTCACCAGTGGGTCTAGTAATGACAGGACGCTTTGTACATAAGAAAGTTGTACTTGGAAAAAGTTACCGACTGGCTGGTCCTATGGCCCCAGGTTCTTACAGAAACAAAACACGACGGCAACAGTTCTAGTAATGATAGGACGCTTTGTACTTAAGAAAGTTCTTCTGGAAAAAAGGTACCGACTCGCTGGTCCTATGGCCCCAGGTTCTTACAGAAAGAAAACACGACGACAACGACGGTGTGTGCATGGCACGAACCAAACTAGTTCGGCGTGACACCAGAAGGGGGTGCGCACTGCTGCATGACATTTCTGACTTCTTGGTTAGACACCTTTCCCGTCTGCAGCAGGAAAACGGTGGATATATAAGGGCGCAGTGGGTGTTACACAGCGGGTGGTCACCAGTGGGTCTAGTAATGACAGGACGCTTTGTACATAAGAAAGTTGTACTTGGAAAAAGTTACCGACTGGCTGGTCCTATGGCCCCAGGTTCTTACAGAAAGAAAACACGACGACAACGACGGTGTGTGCATGGCACGAACCAAAGTAGTTCGGCGTGACACCAGAAGGGGGTGCGCACTGCTGCATGACATTTCTGACTTCTTGGTTAGACACCTTTCCCGTCTGCAGCAGGAAAACGGTGGATATATAAGGGCGCAGTGGGTGTTACACAGCGGGTGGTCACCAGTGGGTCTAGTAATGACAGGACGCTTTGTACATAAGAAAGTTGTACTTGGAAAAAGTTACCGACTGGCTGGTCCTATGGCCCCAGGTTCTTACAGAAAGAAAACACGACGACAACGACGGTGTGT
The DNA here is from genome assembly GCA_936440205.1 of Lepidonotus clava. NCBI lineage: Eukaryota > Metazoa > Annelida > Polychaeta > Phyllodocida > Polynoidae > Lepidonotus > Lepidonotus clava. The sequence continues at coordinate 21,893 of CAKZFK010000188.1, read as the reverse complement.
GCATGGCACGAACCAAAGTAGTTCGGCGTGACACCAGAAGGGGGTGCGCACTGCTGCATGACATTTCTGACTTCTTGGTTAGACACCTTTCCCGTCTGCAGCAGGAAAACGGTGGATATATAAGGGCGCAGTGGGTGTTACACAGCGGGTGGTCACCAGTGGGTCTAGTAATGACAGGACGCTTTGTACATAAGAAAGTTGTACTTGGAAAAAGTTACCGACTGGCTGGTCCTATGGCCCCAGGTTCTTACAGAAACAAAACACGACGGCAACAGTTCTAGTAATGATAGGACGCTTTGTACTTAAGAAAGTTCTTCTGGAAAAAAGGTACCGACTGGCTGGTCCTATAGCCCGAGGTTCTTACAGAAAGAAAACACGACGACAACGACGGTGTGTGCATGGCACGAACCAAACTAGTTCGGCGTGACACCAGAAGGGGGTGCGCACTGCTGCATGACATTTCTGACTTCTTGGTTAGACACCTTTCCCGTCTGCAGCAGGAAAACGGTGGATATATAAGGGCGCAGTGGGTGTTACACAGCGGGTGGTCACCAGTGGGTCTAGTAATGACAGGACGCTTTGTACATAAGAAAGTTGTACTTGGAAAAAGTTACCGACTGGCTGGTCCTATGGCCCCAGGTTCTTACAGAAACAAAACACGACGGCAACAGTTCTAGTAATGATAGGACGCTTTGTACTTAAGAAAGTTCTTCTGGAAAAAAGGTACCGACTCGCTGGTCCTATGGCCCCAGGTTCTTACAGAAAGAAAACACGACGACAACGACGGTGTGTGCATGGCACGAACCAAACTAGTTCGGCGTGACACCAGAAGGGGGTGCGCACTGCTGCATGACATTTCTGACTTCTTGGTTAGACACCTTTCCCGTCTGCAGCAGGAAAACGGTGGATATATAAGGGCGCAGTGGGTGTTACACAGCGGGTGGTCACCAGTGGGTCTAGTAATGACAGGACGCTTTGTACATAAGAAAGTTGTACTTGGAAAAAGTTACCGACTGGCTGGTCCTATGGCCCCAGGTTCTTACAGAAAGAAAACACGACGACAACGACGGTGTGTGCATGGCACGAACCAAAGTAGTTCGGCGTGACACCAGAAGGGGGTGCGCACTGCTGCATGACATTTCTGACTTCTTGGTTAGACACCTTTCCCGTCTGCAGCAGGAAAACGGTGGATATATAAGGGCGCAGTGGGTGTTACACAGCGGGTGGTCACCAGTGGGTCTAGTAATGACAGGACGCTTTGTACATAAGAAAGTTGTACTTGGAAAAAGTTACCGACTGGCTGGTCCTATGGCCCCAGGTTCTTACAGAAAGAAAACACGACGACAACGACGGTGTGTGCATGGCACGAACCAAAGTAGTTCGGCGTGACACCAGAAGGGGGTGCGCACTGCTGCATGACATTTCTGACTTCTTGGTTAGACACCTTTCCCGTCTGCAGCAGGAAAACGGTGGATATATAAGGGCGCAGTGGGTGTTACACAGCGGGTGGTCACCAGTGGGTCTAGTAATGACAGGACGCTTTGTACATAAGAAAGTTGTACTTGGAAAAAGTTACCGACTGGCTGGTCCTATGGCCCCAGGTTCTTACAGAAACAAAACACGACGGCAACAGTTCTAGTAATGATAGGACGCTTTGTACTTAAGAAAGTTCTTCTGGAAAAAAGGTACCGACTGGCTGGTCCTATAGCCCGAGGTTCTTACAGAAAGAAAACACGACGACAACGACGGTGTGTGCATGGCACGAACCAAACTAGTTCGGCGTGACACCAGAAGGGGGTGCGCACTGCTGCATGACATTTCTGACTTCTTGGTTAGACACCTTTCCCGTCTGCAGCAGGAAAACGGTGGATATATAAGGGCGCAGTGGGTGTTACACAGCGGGTGGTCACCAGTGGGTCTAGTAATGACAGGACGCTTTGTACATAAGAAAGTTGTACTTGGAAAAAGTTACCGACTGGCTGGTCCTATGGCCCCAGGTTCTTACAGAAACAAAACACGACGGCAACAGTTCTAGTAATGATAGGACGCTTTGTACTTAAGAAAGTTCTTCTGGAAAAAAGGTACCGACTCGCTGGTCCTATGGCCCCAGGTTCTTACAGAAAGAAAACACGACGACAACGACGGTGTGTGCATGGCACGAACCAAACTAGTTCGGCGTGACACCAGAAGGGGGTGCGCACTGCTGCATGACATTTCTGACTTCTTGGTTAGACACCTTTCCCGTCTGCAGCAGGAAAACGGTGGATATATAAGGGCGCAGTGGGTGTTACACAGCGGGTGGTCACCAGTGGGTCTAGTAATGACAGGACGCTTTGTACATAAGAAAGTTGTACTTGGAAAAAGTTACCGACTGGCTGGTCCTATGGCCCCAGGTTCTTACAGAAAGAAAACACGACGACAACGACGGTGTGTGCATGGCACGAACCAAAGTAGTTCGGCGTGACACCAGAAGGGGGTGCGCACTGCTGCATGACATTTCTGACTTCTTGGTTAGACACCTTTCCCGTCTGCAGCAGGAAAACGGTGGATATATAAGGGCGCAGTGGGTGTTACACAGCGGGTGGTCACCAGTGGGTCTAGTAATGACAGGACGCTTTGTACATAAGAAAGTTGTACTTGGAAAAAGTTACCGACTGGCTGGTCCTATGGCCCCAGGTTCTTACAGAAAGAAAACACGACGACAACGACGGTGTGTGCATGGCACGAACCAAAGTAGTTCGGCGTGACACCAGAAGGGGGTGCGCACTGCTGCATGACATTTCTGACTTCTTGGTTAGACACCTTTCCCGTCTGCAGCAGGAAAACGGTGGATATATAAGGGCGCAGTGGGTGTTACACAGCGGGTGGTCACCAGTGGGTCTAGTAATGACAGGACGCTTTGTACATAAGAAAGTTGTACTTGGAAAAAGTTACCGACTGGCTGGTCCTATGGCCCCAGGTTCTTACAGAAACAAAACACGACGGCAACAGTTCTAGTAATGATAGGACGCTTTGTACTTAAGAAAGTTCTTCTGGAAAAAAGGTACCGACTGGCTGGTCCTATAGCCCGAGGTTCTTACAGAAAGAAAACACGACGACAACGACGGTGTGTGCATGGCACGAACCAAACTAGTTCGGCGTGACACCAGAAGGGGGTGCGCACTGCTGCATGACATTTCTGACTTCTTGGTTAGACACCTTTCCCGTCTGCAGCAGGAAAACGGTGGATATATAAGGGCGCAGTGGGTGTTACACAGCGGGTGGTCACCAGTGGGTCTAGTAATGACAGGACGCTTTGTACATAAGAAAGTTGTACTTGGAAAAAGTTACCGACTGGCTGGTCCTATGGCCCCAGGTTCTTACAGAAACAAAACACGACGGCAACAGTTCTAGTAATGATAGGACGCTTTGTACTTAAGAAAGTTCTTCTGGAAAAAAGGTACCGACTCGCTGGTCCTATGGCCCCAGGTTCTTACAGAAAGAAAACACGACGACAACGACGGTGTGTGCATGGCACGAACCAAACTAGTTCGGCGTGACACCAGAAGGGGGTGCGCACTGCTGCATGACATTTCTGACTTCTTGGTTAGACACCTTTCCCGTCTGCAGCAGGAAAACGGTGGATATATAAGGGCGCAGTGGGTGTTACACAGCGGGTGGTCACCAGTGGGTCTAGTAATGACAGGACGCTTTGTACATAAGAAAGTTGTACTTGGAAAAAGTTACCGACTGGCTGGTCCTATGGCCCCAGGTTCTTACAGAAAGAAAACACGACGACAACGACGGTGTGTGCATGGCACGAACCAAAGTAGTTCGGCGTGACACCAGAAGGGGGTGCGCACTGCTGCATGACATTTCTGACTTCTTGGTTAGACACCTTTCCCGTCTGCAGCAGGAAAACGGTGGATATATAAGGGCGCAGTGGGTGTTACACAGCGGGTGGTCACCAGTGGGTCTAGTAATGACAGGACGCTTTGTACATAAGAAAGTTGTACTTGGAAAAAGTTACCGACTGGCTGGTCCTATGGCCCCAGGTTCTTACAGAAAGAAAACACGACGACAACGACGGTGTGTGCATGGCACGAACCAAAGTAGTTCGGCGTGACACCAGAAGGGGGTGCGCACTGCTGCATGACATTTCTGACTTCTTGGTTAGACACCTTTCCCGTCTGCAGCAGGAAAACGGTGGATATATAAGGGCGCAGTGGGTGTTACACAGCGGGTGGTCACCAGTGGGTCTAGTAATGACAGGACGCTTTGTACATAAGAAAGTTGTACTTGGAAAAAGTTACCGACTGGCTGGTCCTATGGCCCCAGGTTCTTACAGAAAGAAAACACGACGACAACGACGGTGTGTGCATGGCACGAACCAAAGTAGTTCGGCGTGACACCAGAAGGGGGTGCGCACTGCTGCATGACATTTCTGACTTCTTGGTTAGACACCTTTCCCGTCTGCAGCAGGAAAACGGTGGATATATAAGGGCGCAGTGGGTGTTACACAGCGGGTGGTCACCAGTGGGTCTAGTAATGACAGGACGCTTTGTACATAAGAAAGTTGTACTTGGAAAAAGTTACCGACTGGCTGGTCCTATGGCCCCAGGTTCTTACAGAAAGAAAACACGACGACAACGACGGTGTGTGCATGGCACGAACCAAAGTAGTTCGGCGTGACACCAGAAGGGGGTGCGCACTGCTGCATGACATTTCTGACTTCTTGGTTAGACACCTTTCCCGTCTGCAGCAGGAAAACGGTGGATATATAAGGGCGCAGTGGGTGTTACACAGCGGGTGGTCACCAGTGGGTCTAGTAATGACAGGACGCTTTGTACATAAGAAAGTTGTACTTGGAAAAAGTTACCGACTGGCTGGTCCTATGGCCCCAGGTTCTTACAGAAACAAAACACGACGGCAACAGTTCTAGTAATGATAGGACGCTTTGTACTTAAGAAAGTTCTTCTGGAAAAAAGGTACCGACTGGCTGGTCCTATGGCCCCAGGTTCTTACAGAAAGAAAACACGACGACAACGACGGTGTGTGCATGGCACGAACCAAACTAGTTCGGCGTGACACCAGAAGGGGGTGCGCACTGCTGCATGACATTTCTGACTTCTTGGTTAGACACCTTTCCCGTCTGCAGCAGGAAAACGGTGGATATATAAGGGCGCAGTGGGTGTTACACAGCGGGTGGTCACCAGTGGGTCTAGTAATGACAGGACGCTTTGTACATAAGAAAGTTGTACTTGGAAAAAGTTACCGACTGGCTGGTCCTATGGCCCCAGGTTCTTACAGAAACAAAACACGACGGCAACAGTTCTAGTAATGATAGGACGCTTTGTACTTAAGAAAGTTCTTCTGGAAAAAAGGTACCGACTCGCTGGTCCTATGGCCCCAGGTTCTTACAGAAAGAAAACACGACGACAACGACGGTGTGTGCATGGCACGAACCAAAGTAGTTCGGCGTGACACCAGAAGGGGGTGCGCACTGCTGCATGACATTTCTGACTTCTTGGTTAGACACCTTTCCCGTCTGCAGCAGGAAAACGGTGGATATATAAGGGCGCAGTGGGTGTTACACAGCGGGTGGTCACCAGTGGGTCTAGTAATGACAGGACGCTTTGTACATAAGAAAGTTGTACTTGGAAAAAGTTACCGACTGGCTGGTCCTATGGCCCCAGGTTCTTACAGAAAGAAAACACGACGACAACGACGGTGTGTGCATGGCACGAACCAAAGTAGTTCGGCGTGACACCAGAAGGGGGTGCGCACTGCTGCATGACATTTCTGACTTCTTGGTTAGACACCTTTCCCGTCTGCAGCAGGAAAACGGTGGATATATAAGGGCGCAGTGGGTGTTACACAGCGGGTGGTCACCAGTGGGTCTAGTAATGACAGGACGCTTTGTACATAAGAAAGTTGTACTTGGAAAAAGTTACCGACTGGCTGGTCCTATGGCCCCAGGTTCTTACAGAAAGAAAACACGACGACAACGACGGTGTGTGCATGGCACGAACCAAAGTAGTTCGGCGTGACACCAGAAGGGGGTGCGCACTGCTGCATGACATTTCTGACTTCTTGGTTAGACACCTTTCCCGTCTGCAGCAGGAAAACGGTGGATATATAAGGGCGCAGTGGGTGTTACACAGCGGGTGGTCACCAGTGGGTCTAGTAATGACAGGACGCTTTGTACATAAGAAAGTTGTACTTGGAAAAAGTTACCGACTGGTTGGTCCTATGGCCCCAGGTTCTTACAGAAAGAAAACACGACGACAACGACGGTGTGTGCATGGCACGAACCAAAGTAGTTCGGCGTGACACCAGAAGGGGGTGCGCACTGCTGCATGACATTTCTGACTTCTTGGTTAGACACCTTTCCCGTCTGCAGCAGGAAAACGGTGGATATATAAGGGCGCAGTGGGTGTTACACAGCGGGTGGTCACCAGTGGGTCTAGTAATGACAGGACGCTTTGTACATAAGAAAGTTGTACTTGGAAAAAGTTACCGACTGGCTGGTCCTATGGCCCCAGGTTCTTACAGAAAGAAAACACGACGACAACGACGGTGTGTGCATGGCACGAACCAAAGTAGTTCGGCGTGACACCAGAAGGGGGTGCGCACTGCTGCATGACATTTCTGACTTCTTGGTTAGACACCTTTCCCGTCTGCAGCAGGAAAACGGTGGATATATAAGGGCGCAGTGGGTGTTACACAGCGGGTGGTCACCAGTGGGTCTAGTAATGACAGGACGCTTTGTACATAAGAAAGTTGTACTTGGAAAAAGTTACCGACTGGCTGGTCCTATGGCCCCAGGTTCTTACAGAAAGAAAACACGACGACAACGACGGTGTGTGCATGGCACGAACTAAAGTAGTTCGGCGTGACACCAGAAGGGGGTGCGCACTGCTGCATGACATTTCTGACTTCTTGGTTAGACACCTTTCCCGTCTGCAGCAGGAAAACGGTGGATATATAAGGGCGCAGTGGGTGTTACACAGCGGGTGGTCACCAGTGGGTCTAGTAATGACAGGACGCTTTGTACATAAGAAAGTTGTACTTGGAAAAAGTTACCGACTGGCTGGTCCTATGGCCCCAGGTTCTTACAGAAACAAAACACGACGGCAACAGTTCTAGTAATGATAGGACGCTTTGTACTTAAGAAAGTTCTTCTGGAAAAAAGTTACCGACTCGCTGGTCCTATGGCCCCAGGTTCTTACAGAAAGAAAACACGACGACAACGACGGTGTGTGCATGGCACGAACCAAACTAGTTCGGCGTGACACCAGAAGGGGGTGCGCACTGCTGCATGACATTTCTGACTTCTTGGTTAGACACCTTTCCCGTCTGCAGCAGGAAAACGGTGGATATATAAGGGCGCAGTGGGTGTTACACAGCGGGTGGTCACCAGTGGGTCTAGTAATGACAGGACGCTTTGTACATAAGAAAGTTGTACTTGGAAAAAGTTACCGACTGGCTGGTCCTATGGCCCCAGGTTCTTACAGAAACAAAACACGACGGCAACAGTTCTAGTAATGATAGGACGCTTTGTACTTAAGAAAGTTCTTCTGGAAAAAAGGTACCGACTCGCTGGTCCTATGGCCCCAGGTTCTTACAGAAAGAAAACACGACGACAACGACGGTGTGTGCATGGCACGAACCAAAGTAGTTCGGCGTGACACCAGAAGGGGGTGCGCACTGCTGCATGACATTTCTGACTTCTTGGTTAGACACCTTTCCCGTCTGCAGCAGGAAAACGGTGGATATATAAGGGCGCAGTGGGTGTTACACAGCGGGTGGTCACCAGTGGGTCTAGTAATGACAGGACGCTTTGTACATAAGAAAGTTGTACTTGGAAAAAGTTACCGACTGGCTGGTCCTATGGCCCCAGGTTCTTACAGAAAGAAAACACGACGACAACGACGGTGTGTGCATGGCACGAACCAAAGTAGTTCGGCGTGACACCAGAAGGGGGTGCGCACTGCTGCATGACATTTCTGACTTCTTGGTTAGACACCTTTCCCGTCTGCAGCAGGAAAACGGTGGATATATAAGGGCGCAGTGGGTGTTACACAGCGGGTGGTCACCAGTGGGTCTAGTAATGACAGGACGCTTTGTACATAAGAAAGTTGTACTTGGAAAAAGTTACCGACTGGTTGGTCCTATGGCCCCAGGTTCTTACAGAAAGAAAACACGACGACAACGACGGTGTGTGCATGGCACGAACCAAAGTAGTTCGGCGTGACACCAGAAGGGGGTGCGCACTGCTGCATGACATTTCTGACTTCTTGGTTAGACACCTTTCCCGTCTGCAGCAGGAAAACGGTGGATATATAAGGGCGCAGTGGGTGTTACACAGCGGGTGGTCACCAGTGGGTCTAGTAATGACAGGACGCTTTGTACATAAGAAAGTTGTACTTGGAAAAAGTTACCGACTGGCTGGTCCTATGGCCCCAGGTTCTTACAGAAAGAAAACACGACGACAACGACGGTGTGTGCATGGCACGAACCAAAGTAGTTCGGCGTGACACCAGAAGGGGGTGCGCACTGCTGCATGACATTTCTGACTTCTTGGTTAGACACCTTTCCCGTCTGCAGCAGGAAAACGGTGGATATATAAGGGCGCAGTGGGTGTTACACAGCGGGTGGTCACCAGTGGGTCTAGTAATGACAGGACGCTTTGTACATAAGAAAGTTGTACTTGGAAAAAGTTACCGACTGGCTGGTCCTATGGCCCCAGGTTCTTACAGAAAGAAAACACGACGACAACGACGGTGTGTGCATGGCACGAACCAAAGTAGTTCGGCGTGACACCAGAAGGGGGTGCGCACTGCTGCATGACATTTCTGACTTCTTGGTTAGACACCTTTCCCGTCTGCAGCAGGAAAACGGTGGATATATAAGGGCGCAGTGGGTGTTACACAGCGGGTGGTCACCAGTGGGTCTAGTAATGACAGGACGCTTTGTACATAAGAAAGTTGTACTTGGAAAAAGTTACCGACTGGCTGGTCCTATGGCCCCAGGTTCTTACAGAAAGAAAACACGACGACAACGACGGTGTGTGCATGGCACGAACCAAAGTAGTTCGGCGTGACACCAGAAGGGGGTGCGCACTGCTGCATGACATTTCTGACTTCTTGGTTAGACACCTTTCCCGTCTGCAGCAGGAAAACGGTGGATATATAAGGGCGCAGTGGGTGTTACACAGCGGGTGGTCACCAGTGGGTCTAGTAATGACAGGACGCTTTGTACATAAGAAAGTTGTACTTGGAAAAAGTTACCGACTGGCTGGTCCTATGGCCCCAGGTTCTTACAGAAACAAAACACGACGGCAACAGTTCTAGTAATGATAGGACGCTTTGTACTTAAGAAAGTTCTTCTGGAAAAAAGGTACCGACTCGCTGGTCCTATGGCCCCAGGTTCTTACAGAAAGAAAACACGACGACAACGACGGTGTGTGCATGGCACGAACCAAACTAGTTCGGCGTGACACCAGAAGGGGGTGCGCACTGCTGCATGACATTTCTGACTTCTTGGTTAGACACCTTTCCCGTCTGCAGCAGGAAAACGGTGGATATATAAGGGCGCAGTGGGTGTTACACAGCGGGTGGTCACCAGTGGGTCTAGTAATGACAGGACGCTTTGTACATAAGAAAGTTGTACTTGGAAAAAGTTACCGACTGGCTGGTCCTATGGCCCCAGGTTCTTACAGAAAGAAAACACGACGACAACGACGGTGTGTGCATGGCACGAACCAAAGTAGTTCGGCGTGACACCAGAAGGGGGTGCGCACTGCTGCATGACATTTCTGACTTCTTGGTTAGACACCTTTCCCGTCTGCAGCAGGAAAACGGTGGATATATAAGGGCGCAGTGGGTGTTAAACAGCGGGTGGTCACCAGTGGGTCTAGTAATGACAGGACGCTTTGTACATAAGAAAGTTGTACTTGGAAAAAGTTACCGACTGGCTGGTCCTATGGCCCCAGGTTCTTACAGAAACAAAACACGACGGCAACAGTTCTAGTAATGATAGGACGCTTTGTACTTAAGAAAGTTCTTCTGGAAAAAAGGTACCGACTCGCTGGTCCTATGGCCCCAGGTTCTTACAGAAAGAAAACACGACGACAACGACGGTGTGTGCATGGCACGAACCAAACTAGTTCGGCGTGACACCAGAAGGGGGTGCGCACTGCTGCATGACATTTCTGACTTCTTGGTTAGACACCTTTCCCGTCTGCAGCAGGAAAACGGTGGATATATAAGGGCGCAGTGGGTGTTACACAGCGGGTGGTCACCAGTGGGTCTAGTAATGACAGGACGCTTTGTACATAAGAAAGTTGTACTTGGAAAAAGTTACCGACTGGCTGGTCCTATGGCCCCAGGTTCTTACAGAAACAAAACACGACGGCAACAGTTCTAGTAATGATAGGACGCTTTGTACTTAAGAAAGTTCTTCTGGAAAAAAGGTACCGACTCGCTGGTCCTATGGCCCCAGGTTCTTACAGAAAGAAAACACGACGACAACGACGGTGTGTGCATGGCACGAACCAAAGTAGTTCGGCGTGACACCAGAAGGGGGTGCGCACTGCTGCATGACATTTCTGACTTCTTGGTTAGACACCTTTCCCGTCTGCAGCAGGAAAACGGTGGATATATAAGGGCGCAGTGGGTGTTACACAGCGGGTGGTCACCAGTGGGTCTAGTAATGACAGGACGCTTTGTACATAAGAAAGTTGTACTTGGAAAAAGTTACCGACTGGCTGGTCCTATGGCCCCAGGTTCTTACAGAAAGAAAACACGACGACAACGACGGTGTGTGCATGGCACGAACCAAAGTAGTTCGGCGTGACACCAGAAGGGGGTGCGCACTGCTGCATGACATTTCTGACTTCTTGGTTAGACACCTTTCCCGTCTGCAGCAGGAAAACGGTGGATATATAAGGGCGCAGTGGGTGTTACACAGCGGGTGGTCACCAGTGGGTCTAGTAATGACAGGACGCTTTGTACATAAGAAAGTTGTACTTGGAAAAAGTTACCGACTGGTTGGTCCTATGGCCCCAGGTTCTTACAGAAAGAAAACACGACGACAACGACGGTGTGTGCATGGCACGAACCAAAGTAGTTCGGCGTGACACCAGAAGGGGGTGCGCACTGCTGCATGACATTTCTGACTTCTTGGTTAGACACCTTTCCCGTCTGCAGCAGGAAAACGGTGGATATATAAGGGCGCAGTGGGTGTTACACAGCGGGTGGTCACCAGTGGGTCTAGTAATGACAGGACGCTTTGTACATAAGAAAGTTGTACTTGGAAAAAGTTACCGACTGGCTGGTCCTATGGCCCCAGGTTCTTACAGAAAGAAAACACGACGACAACGACGGTGTGTGCATGGCACGAACCAAAGTAGTTCGGCGTGACACCAGAAGGGGGTGCGCACTGCTGCATGACATTTCTGACTTCTTGGTTAGACACCTTTCCCGTCTGCAGCAGGAAAACGGTGGATATATAAGGGCGCAGTGGGTGTTACACAGCGGGTGGTCACCAGTGGGTCTAGTAATGACAGGACGCTTTGTACATAAGAAAGTTGTACTTGGAAAAAGTTACCGACTGGCTGGTCCTATGGCCCCAGGTTCTTACAGAAAGAAAACACGACGACAACGACGGTGTGTGCATGGCACGAACCAAAGTAGTTCGGCGTGACACCAGAAGGGGGTGCGCACTGCTGCATGACATTTCTGACTTCTTGGTTAGACACCTTTCCCGTCTGCAGCAGGAAAACGGTGGATATATAAGGGCGCAGTGGGTGTTACACAGCGGGTGGTCACCAGTGGGTCTAGTAATGACAGGACGCTTTGTACATAAGAAAGTTGTACTTGGAAAAAGTTACCGACTGGCTGGTCCTATGGCCCCAGGTTCTTACAGAAAGAAAACACGACGACAACGACGGTGTGTGCATGGCACGAACCAAAGTAGTTCGGCGTGACACCAGAAGGGGGTGCGCACTGCTGCATGACATTTCTGACTTCTTGGTTAGACACCTTTCCCGTCTGCAGCAGGAAAACGGTGGATATATAAGGGCGCAGTGGGTGTTACACAGCGGGTGGTCACCAGTGGGTCTAGTAATGACAGGACGCTTTGTACATAAGAAAGTTGTACTTGGAAAAAGTTACCGACTGGCTGGTCCTATGGCCCCAGGTTCTTACAGAAAGAAAACACGACGACAACGACGGTGTGTGCATGGCACGAACCAAAGTAGTTCGGCGTGACACCAGAAGGGGGTGCGCACTGCTGCATGACATTTCTGACTTCTTGGTTAGACACCTTTCCCGTCTGCAGCAGGAAAACGGTGGATATATAAGGGCGCAGTGGGTGTTACACAGCGGGTGGTCACCAGTGGGTCTAGTAATGACAGGACGCTTTGTACATAAGAAAGTTGTACTTGGAAAAAGTTACCGACTGGCTGGTCCTATGGCCCCAGGTTCTTACAGAAAGAAAACACGACGACAACGACGGTGTGTGCATGGCACGAACCAAAGTAGTTCGGCGTGACACCAGAAGGGGGTGCGCACTGCTGCATGACATTTCTGACTTCTTGGTTAGACACCTTTCCCGTCTGCAGCAGGAAAACGGTGGATATATAAGGGCGCAGTGGGTGTTACACAGCGGGTGGTCACCAGTGGGTCTAGTAATGACAGGACGCTTTGTACATAAGAAAGTTGTACTTGGAAAAAGTTACCGACTGGCTGGTCCTATGGCCCCAGGTTCTTACAGAAAGAAAACACGACGACAACGACGGTGTGTGCATGGCACGAACCAAAGTAGTTCGGCGTGACACCAGAAGGGGGTGCGCACTGCTGCATGACATTTCTGACTTCTTGGTTAGACACCTTTCCCGTCTGCAGCAGGAAAACGGTGGATATATAAGGGCGCAGTGGGTGTTACACAGCGGGTGGTCACCAGTGGGTCTAGTAATGACAGGACGCTTTGTACATAAGAAAGTTGTACTTGGAAAAAGTTACCGACTGGCTGGTCCTATGGCCCCAGGTTCTTACAGAAAGAAAACACGACGACAACGACGGTGTGTGCATGGCACGAACCAAAGTAGTTCGGCGTGACACCAGAAGGGGGTGCGCACTGCTGCATGACATTTCTGACTTCTTGGTTAGACACCTTTCCCGTCTGCAGCAGGAAAACGGTGGATATATAAGGGCGCAGTGGGTGTTACACAGCGGGTGGTCACCAGTGGGTCTAGTAATGACAGGACGCTTTGTACATAAGAAAGTTGTACTTGGAAAAAGTTACCGACTGGCTGGTCCTATGGCCCCAGGTTCTTACAGAAACAAAACACGACGGCAACAGTTCTAGTAATGATAGGACGCTTTGTACTTAAGAAAGTTCTTCTGGAAAAAAGGTACCGACTCGCTGGTCCTATGGCCCCAGGTTCTTACAGAAAGAAAACACGACGACAACGACGGTGTGTGCATGGCACGAACCAAACTAGTTCGGCGTGACACCAGAAGGGGGTGCGCACTGCTGCATGACATTTCTGACTTCTTGGTTAGACACCTCTCCCGTCTGCAGCAGGAAAACGGTGGATATATAAGGGCGCAGTGGGTGTTACACAGCGGGTGGTCACCAGTGGGTCTAGTAATGACAGGACGCTTTGTACATAAGAAAGTTGTACTTGGAAAAAGTTACCGACTGGCTGGTCCTATGGCCCCAGGTTCTTACAGAAAGAAAACACGACGACAACGACGGTGTGTGCATGGCACGAACCAAAGTAGTTCGGCGTGACACCAGAAGGGGGTGCGCACTGCTGCATGACATTTCTGACTTCTTGGTTAGACACCTTTCCCGTCTGCAGCAGGAAAACGGTGGATATATAAGGGCGCAGTGGGTGTTACACAGCGGGTGGTCACCAGTGGGTCTAGTAATGACAGGACGCTTTGTACATAAGAAAGTTGTACTTGGAAAAAGTTACCGACTGGCTGGTCCTATGGCCCCAGGTTCTTACAGAAAGAAAACACGACGACAACGACGGTGTGTGCATGGCACGAACCAAAGTAGTTCGGCGTGACACCAGAAGGGGGTGCGCACTGCTGCATGACATTTCTGACTTCTTGGTTAGACACCTTTCCCGTCTGCAGCAGGAAAACGGTGGATATATAAGGGCGCAGTGGGTGTTACACAGCGGGTGGTCACCAGTGGGTCTAGTAATGACAGGACGCTTTGTACATAAGAAAGTTGTACTTGGAAAAAGTTACCGACTGGCTGGTCCTATGGCCCCAGGTTCTTACAGAAACAAAACACGACGGCAACAGTTCTAGTAATGATAGGACGCTTTGTACTTAAGAAAGTTCTTCTGGAAAAAAGGTACCGACTGGCTGGTCCTCTAGCCCGAGGTTCTTACAGAAAGAAAACACGACGACAACGACGGTGTGTGCATGGCACGAACCAAAGTAGTTCGGCGTGACACCAGAAGGGGGTGCGCACTGCTGCATGACATTTCTGACTTCTTGGTTAGACACCTTTCCCGTCTGCAGCAGGAAAACGGTGGATATATAAGGGCGCAGTGGGTGTTACACAGCGGGTGGTCACCAGTGGGTCTAGTAATGACAGGACGCTTTGTACATAAGAAAGTTGTACTTGGAAAAAGTTACCGACTGGCTGGTCCTATGGCCCCAGGTTCTTACAGAAACAAAACACGACGGCAACAGTTCTAGTAATGATAGGACGCTTTGTACTTAAGAAAGTTCTTCTGGAAAAAAGGTACCGACTCGCTGGTCCTATGGCCCCAGGTTCTTACAGAAAGAAAACACGACGACAACGACGGTGTGTGCATGGCACGAACCAAACTAGTTCGGCGTGACACCAGAAGGGGGTGCGCACTGCTGCATGACATTTCTGACTTCTTGGTTAGACACCTTTCCCGTCTGCAGCAGGAAAACGGTGGATATATAAGGGCGCAGTGGGTGTTACACAGCGGGTGGTCACCAGTGGGTCTAGTAATGACAGGACGCTTTGTACATAAGAAAGTTGTACTTGGAAAAAGTTACCGACTGGCTGGTCCTATGGCCCCAGGTTCTTACAGAAAGAAAACACGACGACAACGACGGTGTGTGCATGGCACGAACCAAAGTAGTTCGGCGTGACACCAGAAGGGGGTGCGCACTGCTGCATGACATTTCTGACTTCTTGGTTAGACACCTTTCCCGTCTGCAGCAGGAAAACGGTGGATATATAAGGGCGCAGTGGGTGTTACACAGCGGGTGGTCACCAGTGGGTCTAGTAATGACAGGACGCTTTGTACATAAGAAAGTTGTACTTGGAAAAAGTTACCGACTGGCTGGTCCTATGGCCCCAGGTTCTTACAGAAAGAAAACACGACGACAACGACGGTGTGTGCATGGCACGAACCAAAGTAGTTCGGCGTGACACCAGAAGGGGGTGCGCACTGCTGCATGACATTTCTGACTTCTTGGTTAGACACCTTTCCCGTCTGCAGCAGGAAAACGGTGGATATATAAGGGCGCAGTGGGTGTTACACAGCGGGTGGTCACCAGTGGGTCTAGTAATGACAGGACGCTTTGTACATAAGAAAGTTGTACTTGGAAAAAGTTACCGACTGGCTGGTCCTATGGCCCCAGGTTCTTACAGAAAGAAAACACGACGACAACGACGGTGTGTGCATGGCACGAACCAAAGTAGTTCGGCGTGACACCAGAAGGGGGTGCGCACTGCTGCATGACATTTCTGACTTCTTGGTTAGACACCTTTCCCGTCTGCAGCAGGAAAACGGTGGATATATAAGGGCGCAGTGGGTGTTACACAGCGGGTGGTCACCAGTGGGTCTAGTAATGACAGGACGCTTTGTACATAAGAAAGTTGTACTTGGAAAAAGTTACCGACTGGCTGGTCCTATGGCCCCAGGTTCTTACAGAAAGAAAACACGACGACAACGACGGTGTGTGCATGGCACGAACCAAAGTAGTTCGGCGTGACACCAGAAGGGGGTGCGCACTGCTGCATGACATTTCTGACTTCTTGGTTAGACACCTTTCCCGTCTGCAGCAGGAAAACGGTGGATATATAAGGGCGCAGTGGGTGTTACACAGCGGGTGGTCACCAGTGGGTCTAGTAATGACAGGACGCTTTGTACATAAGAAAGTTGTACTTGGAAAAAGTTACCGACTGGCTGGTCCTATGGCCCCAGGTTCTTACAGAAACAAAACACGACG
Source organism: Lepidonotus clava (assembly GCA_936440205.1). Classification (NCBI taxonomy): domain Eukaryota; kingdom Metazoa; phylum Annelida; class Polychaeta; order Phyllodocida; family Polynoidae; genus Lepidonotus; species Lepidonotus clava. Next base: position 5,667 of record CAKZFK010000188.1, on the reverse strand, counting down.
GCAACAGTTCTAGTAATGATAGGACGCTTTGTACTTAAGAAAGTTCTTCTGGAAAAAAGGTACCGACTGGCTGGTCCTATAGCCCGAGGTTCTTACAGAAAGAAAACACGACGACAACGACGGTGTGTGCATGGCACGAACCAAACTAGTTCGGCGTGACACCAGAAGGGGGTGCGCACTGCTGCATGACATTTCTGACTTCTTGGTTAGACACCTTTCCCGTCTGCAGCAGGAAAACGGTGGATATATAAGGGCGCAGTGGGTGTTACACAGCGGGTGGTCACCAGTGGGTCTAGTAATGACAGGACGCTTTGTACATAAGAAAGTTGTACTTGGAAAAAGTTACCGACTGGCTGGTCCTATGGCCCCAGGTTCTTACAGAAACAAAACACGACGGCAACAGTTCTAGTAATGATAGGACGCTTTGTACTTAAGAAAGTTCTTCTGGAAAAAAGGTACCGACTCGCTGGTCCTATGGCCCCAGGTTCTTACAGAAAGAAAACACGACGACAACGACGGTGTGTGCATGGCACGAACCAAACTAGTTCGGCGTGACACCAGAAGGGGGTGCGCACTGCTGCATGACATTTCTGACTTCTTGGTTAGACACCTTTCCCGTCTGCAGCAGGAAAACGGTGGATATATAAGGGCGCAGTGGGTGTTACACAGCGGGTGGTCACCAGTGGGTCTAGTAATGACAGGACGCTTTGTACATAAGAAAGTTGTACTTGGAAAAAGTTACCGACTGGCTGGTCCTATGGCCCCAGGTTCTTACAGAAAGAAAACACGACGACAACGACGGTGTGTGCATGGCACGAACCAAAGTAGTTCGGCGTGACACCAGAAGGGGGTGCGCACTGCTGCATGACATTTCTGACTTCTTGGTTAGACACCTTTCCCGTCTGCAGCAGGAAAACGGTGGATATATAAGGGCGCAGTGGGTGTTACACAGCGGGTGGTCACCAGTGGGTCTAGTAATGACAGGACGCTTTGTACATAAGAAAGTTGTACTTGGAAAAAGTTACCGACTGGCTGGTCCTATGGCCCCAGGTTCTTACAGAAAGAAAACACGACGACAACGACGGTGTGTGCATGGCACGAACCAAAGTAGTTCGGCGTGACACCAGAAGGGGGTGCGCACTGCTGCATGACATTTCTGACTTCTTGGTTAGACACCTTTCCCGTCTGCAGCAGGAAAACGGTGGATATATAAGGGCGCAGTGGGTGTTACACAGCGGGTGGTCACCAGTGGGTCTAGTAATGACAGGACGCTTTGTACATAAGAAAGTTGTACTTGGAAAAAGTTACCGACTGGCTGGTCCTATGGCCCCAGGTTCTTACAGAAAGAAAACACGACGACAACGACGGTGTGTGCATGGCACGAACCAAAGTAGTTCGGCGTGACACCAGAAGGGGGTGCGCACTGCTGCATGACATTTCTGACTTCTTGGTTAGACACCTTTCCCGTCTGCAGCAGGAAAACGGTGGATATATAAGGGCGCAGTGGGTGTTACACAGCGGGTGGTCACCAGTGGGTCTAGTAATGACAGGACGCTTTGTACATAAGAAAGTTGTACTTGGAAAAAGTTACCGACTGGCTGGTCCTATGGCCCCAGGTTCTTACAGAAAGAAAACACGACGACAACGACGGTGTGTGCATGGCACGAACCAAAGTAGTTCGGCGTGACACCAGAAGGGGGTGCGCACTGCTGCATGACATTTCTGACTTCTTGGTTAGACACCTTTCCCGTCTGCAGCAGGAAAACGGTGGATATATAAGGGCGCAGTGGGTGTTACACAGCGGGTGGTCACCAGTGGGTCTAGTAATGACAGGACGCTTTGTACATAAGAAAGTTGTACTTGGAAAAAGTTACCGACTGGCTGGTCCTATGGCCCCAGGTTCTTACAGAAACAAAACACGACGGCAACAGTTCTAGTAATGATAGGACGCTTTGTACTTAAGAAAGTTCTTCTGGAAAAAAGGTACCGACTCGCTGGTCCTATGGCCCCAGGTTCTTACAGAAAGAAAACACGACGACAACGACGGTGTGTGCATGGCACGAACCAAACTAGTTCGGCGTGACACCAGAAGGGGGTGCGCACTGCTGCATGACATTTCTGACTTCTTGGTTAGACACCTTTCCCCGTCTGCAGCAGGAAAACGGTGGATATATAAGGGCGCAGTGGGTGTTACACAGCGGGTGGTCACCAGTGGGTCTAGTAATGACAGGACGCTTTGTACATAAGAAAGTTGTACTTGGAAAAAGTTACCGACTGGCTGGTCCTATGGCCCCAGGTTCTTACAGAAACAAAACACGACGGCAACAGTTCTAGTAATGATAGGACGCTTTGTACTTAAGAAAGTTCTTCTGGAAAAAAGGTACCGACTCGCTGGTCCTATGGCCCCAGGTTCTTACAGAAAGAAAACACGACGACAACGACGGTGTGTGCATGGCACGAACCAAAGTAGTTCGGCGTGACACCAGAAGGGGGTGCGCACTGCTGCATGACATTTCTGACTTCTTGGTTAGACACCTTTCCCGTCTGCAGCAGGAAAACGGTGGATATATAAGGGCGCAGTGGGTGTTACACAGCGGGTGGTCACCAGTGGGTCTAGTAATGACAGGACGCTTTGTACATAAGAAAGTTGTACTTGGAAAAAGTTACCGACTGGCTGGTCCTATGGCCCCAGGTTCTTACAGAAAGAAAACACGACGACAACGACGGTGTGTGCATGGCACGAACCAAAGTAGTTCGGCGTGACACCAGAAGGGGGTGCGCACTGCTGCATGACATTTCTGACTTCTTGGTTAGACACCTTTCCCGTCTGCAGCAGGAAAACGGTGGATATATAAGGGCGCAGTGGGTGTTACACAGCGGGTGGTCACCAGTGGGTCTAGTAATGACAGGACGCTTTGTACATAAGAAAGTTGTACTTGGAAAAAGTTACCGACTGGCTGGTCCTATGGCCCCAGGTTCTTACAGAAAGAAAACACGACGACAACGACGGTGTGTGCATGGCACGAACCAAAGTAGTTCGGCGTGACACCAGAAGGGGGTGCGCACTGCTGCATGACATTTCTGACTTCTTGGTTAGACACCTTTCCCGTCTGCAGCAGGAAAACGGTGGATATATAAGGGCGCAGTGGGTGTTACACAGCGGGTGGTCACCAGTGGGTCTAGTAATGACAGGACGCTTTGTACATAAGAAAGTTGTACTTGGAAAAAGTTACCGACTGGCTGGTCCTATGGCCCCAGGTTCTTACAGAAAGAAAACACGACGACAACGACGGTGTGTGCATGGCACGAACCAAAGTAGTTCGGCGTGACACCAGAAGGGGGTGCGCACTGCTGCATGACATTTCTGACTTCTTGGTTAGACACCTTTCCCGTCTGCAGCAGGAAAACGGTGGATATATAAGGGCGCAGTGGGTGTTACACAGCGGGTGGTCACCAGTGGGTCTAGTAATGACAGGACGCTTTGTACATAAGAAAGTTGTACTTGGAAAAAGTTACCGACTGGCTGGTCCTATGGCCCCAGGTTCTTACAGAAACAAAACACGACGGCAACAGTTCTAGTAATGATAGGACGCTTTGTACTTAAGAAAGTTCTTCTGGAAAAAAGGTACCGACTCGCTGGTCCTATGGCCCCAGGTTCTTACAGAAAGAAAACACGACGACAACGACGGTGTGTGCATGGCACGAACCAAACTAGTTCGGCGTGACACCAGAAGGGGGTGCGCACTGCTGCATGACATTTCTGACTTCTTGGTTAGACACCTTTCCCGTCTGCAGCAGGAAAACGGTGGATATATAAGGGCGCAGTGGGTGTTACACAGCGGGTGGTCACCAGTGGGTCTAGTAATGACAGGACGCTTTGTACATAAGAAAGTTGTACTTGGAAAAAGTTACCGACTGGCTGGTCCTATGGCCCCAGGTTCTTACAGAAAGAAAACACGACGACAACGACGGTGTGTGCATGGCACGAACCAAAGTAGTTCGGCGTGACACCAGAAGGGGGTGCGCACTGCTGCATGACATTTCTGACTTCTTGGTTAGACACCTTTCCCGTCTGCAGCAGGAAAACGGTGGATATATAAGGGCGCAGTGGGTGTTACACAGCGGGGTGGTCACCAGTGGGTCTAGTAATGACAGGACGCTTTGTACATAAGAAAGTTGTACTTGGAAAAAGTTACCGACTGGCTGGTCCTATGGCCCCAGGTTCTTACAGAAAGAAAACACGACGACAACGACGGTGTGTGCATGGCACGAACCAAAGTAGTTCGGCGTGACACCAGAAGGGGGTGCGCACTGCTGCATGACATTTCTGACTTCTTGGTTAGACACCTTTCCCGTCTGCAGCAGGAAAACGGTGGATATATAAGGGCGCAGTGGGTGTTACACAGCGGGTGGTCACCAGTGGGTCTAGTAATGACAGGACGCTTTGTACATAAGAAAGTTGTACTTGGAAAAAGTTACCGACTGGCTGGTCCTATGGCCCCAGGTTCTTACAGAAACAAAACACGACGGCAACAGTTCTAGTAATGATAGGACGCTTTGTACTTAAGAAAGTTCTTCTGGAAAAAAGGTACCGACTGGCTGGTCCTCTAGCCCGAGGTTCTTACAGAAAGAAAACACGACGACAACGACGGTGTGTGCATGGCACGAACCAAACTAGTTCGGCGTGACACCAGAAGGGGGTGCGCACTGCTGCATGACATTTCTGACTTCTTGGTTAGACACCTTTCCCGTCTGCAGCAGGAAAACGGTGGATATATAAGGGCGCAGTGGGTGTTACACAGCGGGTGGTCACCAGTGGGTCTAGTAATGACAGGACGCTTTGTACATAAGAAAGTTGTACTTGGAAAAAGTTACCGACTGGCTGGTCCTATGGCCCCAGGTTCTTACAGAAACAAAACACGACGGCAACAGTTCTAGTAATGATAGGACGCTTTGTACTTAAGAAAGTTCTTCTGGAAAAAAGGTACCGACTCGCTGGTCCTATGGCCCCAGGTTCTTACAGAAAGAAAACACGACGACAACGACGGTGTGTGCATGGCACGAACCAAACTAGTTCGGCGTGACACCAGAAGGGGGTGCGCACTGCTGCATGACATTTCTGACTTCTTGGTTAGACACCTTTCCCGTCTGCAGCAGGAAAACGGTGGATATATAAGGGCGCAGTGGGTGTTACACAGCGGGTGGTCACCAGTGGGTCTAGTAATGACAGGACGCTTTGTACATAAGAAAGTTGTACTTGGAAAAAGTTACCGACTGGCTGGTCCTATGGCCCCAGGTTCTTACAGAAAGAAAACACGACGACACCGACGGTGTGTGCATGGCACGAACCAAAGTAGTTCGGCGTGACACCAGAAGGGGGTGCGCACTGCTGCATGACATTTCTGACTTCTTGGTTAGACACCTTTCCCGTCTGCAGCAGGAAAACGGTGGATATATAAGGGCGCAGTGGGTGTTACACAGCGGGTGGTCACCAGTGGGTCTAGTAATGACAGGACGCTTTGTACATAAGAAAGTTGTACTTGGAAAAAGTTACCGACTGGCTGGTCCTATGGCCCCAGGTTCTTACAGAAAGAAAACACGACGACAACGACGGTGTGTGCATGGCACGAACCAAAGTAGTTCGGCGTGACACCAGAAGGGGGTGCG